>VTPC01090213.1:157443-194444 GCA_011009095.1 Ignelater luminosus | reverse complement strand
TTATTATTATTATTATTACTGTTACGACTTTATTGGTCAATTGAAAAACTAAAAGCTGTGCTCCATTGCTGCTCTTTTGCTTTATTAGTGATAACATTTTATTTTAAACTTTTGTAAAGAGAACAAGAAACTATTTAATCTTAAGTTTTTGATTGTTTTGAAAAACTTTATTCCAACAAAATGAATGAGAAACCAACCAAGGAAAGTATCAGAATCTCAAGTTTTGTGAGTTGCTATGGTCGAGGTCGACTCAGCATGTTCGTCTTGAAGAACAACTGAATTCTTCTCTTCTTAATGATAATTTGTTCTGTAGCTGTTGAAGTAAGATAGTAAAGGTCCTAATACATTACCCTGAGTCATGCCTTTTATTGAAGTGACAGTAAACATATCTAGTGATATGTTAGATTGAAGAAGACCTAGATTTGAGCTTTATTCCTAAAAAAAGGAAATTTAGTTTGGTGACTGAATGCTTTTATTAGTTCTTTTTGATTTTTACAGGTATATCCATGTTTTGATTAAACTTTGTCTCTTACTTCGAATATGAATGTAATGTAAGCAACTTTCCAAGTGTATTGTTTAAAACAACTTCTATTTCTTTAGTTTAATCAATGAGACCGTTTCTATTGTTCTTTGAGGTGGCATATCCAATTGATCACTCCAATGTTTTCCACATACAATCCTGGTGGTCGATACTGAATGTAATCATTAATCAACATTGCAATCAAGCAATGAAAAGTCAGCTAGTTTAAAATAATAAATTCTCAGTATATATTGTCGGAAAGTGTTTTGTCAATACAATACAATTCTACTTATCTGTGACAAAGTATCTTACTTCATTTCTAGCTAAAAGGATATCACTGCATATTTCTATTCACCTAATTTCTTAATGATCGAAATAATCTGAAAGATTTTATTTAGTCTCTTAGTTTAATCATATTTTTACAGTTACCCTAGCATCAGCATCTGAAGCAACATGGAAAGTTTCCGCAGATGATATAAGCAACTTAAAGCAAGGTCTTGTATCCATTTTCAATGATAGTTTTAGTAGACAATTGATGGAGACTGCACAGGTAACAAAATACAAATTTTTTTGCTTTAATAAGTAATTTATGTAATTTAATTTTCAGCAAGGGTCTGATGTGAAGAAACAATTTGTAGAAAATCTCTTAAGGAAGATTAAACGATTAATTCAATTTGTACCGGTAAAATAAGCAATTACTGTTTAAAAAAAAGAAACCACAATTGTAATTAAGTATTAAACTTTATTTCTAAAATTTTGTAACACTTGTTTATATACAATTTGTACCTTTTAACAGTTAAAGAAAAAAAGATTAAAGCAACTAATCGTTGTTTCTATCTATTCCTTGTACAACAGCTTCATCCCAAGGTCCATATATGTTATCTTTATACCCTTGGTATTTCGTAAATAATATTGGACAAATAACATTAACGAACACAATGGTGAGAATAAAAAAGAATGTCATTAACAAAGAAACAGTTGATAAAATGCCAATCACAAAACTTGCCAACAATAAAGTACTAATTACAGAATTTTTCATTTTATTTCTTAATAGAGGAAATAAAACAAAACATTTGATAGATACAGTTATTAAAATAAATGCTTGATAAGGTGATGACAAGCGGGAAGATAAACAAATTGATGCAAAAACAGCAGCACTCAACGATAAACTGTTAGAAACTATTGCTGCTGGTACACCATAATCACAGAATATTAAATGTACTAACATCATAAAGAATGTCATGGTATAAATTGTGTCTGTACTAATCGTATCCGTTAATGTATGCAGCACAGGGGAAAATAACTGGCCAAATACTACGAATATCAATACTGTTCGTAAATCATGACCTAACATTAGTTTAATTCCACTGCTGTAATATATACGATAAACTATAAAACCAACTAATGTTATACTACTTGTACAATAAAATATATAACTTGCATCTATCCATTCATTATACAGAAATATATAAATAATAACGAAGATTATCACGGTACATAACTCTTGTACTAGTAAAGATGCTCCTACAATACTTTCCCATAAGGAAACTGGTTTAAAATATAAATTTACTTGGAGTTCTTTAAGGAAACTTTCATCGGTGTAATTGTCGGGATATTCTTGATTTTCATACAGATTTTTTCGCCAAGGTTTTCTCGGTGCCATTGTGGTTAAGGTACGTACACATTAGAGTTAATTCAGACATTTGTATTAAATACATTTCTTGTTTAATATAAACATGGTGATTTAAAAGAAGTGTGGTTAGAATGAATTTTATTTTTTTAACAAACTTTAAGGTTAAGGCTATCTCTTTTGTATGACGTGACGTGAGTATAGAGTAGCCAACAAAATAACCGATAACACCACTAGGAAAGCAATCAGTGGCGTACTGTGCAATATTCTATTTCTATTTAAATTCAATAAATTACCAATTAGGTTGCAGAAAAAGCAAGTTACTGTTGACAACAAAACCATACAAATTACAATTTTTCGAGATTACAAGTAAATAAATGCAAAATAAACCATTCACAAATCAAAACTTTAGCAACTTCAGACTTGCACGTCACTGGACTTCTTTGTTTTTCATTCTAGAAAATCCAGAAATTCAAGTGTCGAAAATGATAATGCAAAATGTCAATTAATTATGCAATATAAAGATTTACTTCATTATCAATTTTATTTCTGAGTAACACATACCTATGTACTTATGATAAAGGAATTTTGAACGTGTAATCAAGATCAAGAAAGATGGTATACATTTCTAGTAAGTAAATTTTTTCCTTATTTTTCTTTAAGTTTTTATGTTTTTTTCTACATAAGTTTTAGAAATAGTTCTTTTACAGCATGCATTATTAGTGCTTTTGCTAATTTAAATATTTTTTCAGATGGGGCAGTTTGTCAGGACCCCCCATGGAGTATACGACGACTTACTGGTTTTTTTTGGGGTATTATTGCCTTTGTACTTTATTTGTAAGTGCCTAGTATATTTTCATAGATTTCCTTTAATAGACATCTTATTTTTACAGTTTTAAAACATTAGTAGGATTAGATAGGAACTCAAGTGGTAGTAATGGTTCCAAAAATGGTCGTGGTGGTGGTCGAGGAGGCCCTGATGGGTAAGAATTTTTACTATTTAATTTGTTACATTAAATCTAATGTGCTTAAATTATTATAGACCTGGTGGAGGACCTAGACGTATTGGAAGAATCACTACAATCGATGATTGTTCTATGCCAGGGGGCGGATGAGCACGTTAAAGCTCTCTAAATGATGACTCACGTCGTCATTAGGGAGCACTTCTTACTATCAGCCATACTGTAAAATTATATTTTATGGCACTTAATAGCTCTAAAGTATAAATCTGTATGACGTTAAATCCAGAAACCTCACTAGAGGAGGGATTTAACTGAAGTAAACTAAGGAGCTGTTAAGGATGGTAGGAATTTAATTCATTTAATTAACTTATTTTATCATATATTGTATATTTTTTGGAAACTAGAAAATACACGTTCACATTTTTATATTTGATGTTTGATTAATTAACTTTGTTATTTTGTAAATTTCTGGTAGCAGTTATTGACGCCTATATTAGTTATTGGAATGCAGTATTAGACTTATGGTTATTCTTCCTTTTACTTGTAAGTAGGCCATTATTGCCTTTATATTACAACAGCCCTAAGTGAAAACTCCCTGGGGTTGTAATTAATTTTGTATGCCACTTTCTTTTTCAAAATAATGTAATGAAGTAGTACAGGTGATCTTTAGTCTTATAAAAACTACACAGCAACAAAGTTTTACATCCCCTCCCCCCTTCCATTTTGATCATTTTATATGCAATAAAAGAGATGCTCAGACAAGTCAATTTTTTATTTAATCGAGGCATTGTTTGATGTGAAGATTTCATCTGCAATTTCAATCTTCACATGATAGCTATCCCTTTAATTTTTTTAAGTTGGTAGAAGGGTCGAGATTATCTATCAATTGAAATTTGGCTAAGCAGTTTTTGAGAAATTCCAAAATAAACTAAGATTACAACCATCTTAAATAACAAATTTGATAAACATTAAAAACGTTTTAATGCAAAAATGTTCCCAATTTACCTCTTGAAAAAAGGAAAGCCTATTTCTTGTTCAAAGAAGTGAAATATTTATGGTGATCTTGGTGGTCATTTATGAAGCATATACAGAGTCCAAATTTATTTTGGATGACATCAATTTGGTAACTTTACGTATGGTTTAGATTAAATCAGAAACCCTGAAAGTAACTAACCTACATATAAGTATTACCATCCCAATGTTCAGGCTGTTAGTTAATAAATTAATAAATGTGGTGCCTTTTGTTTGTTTTGCTTTCTATTTCTATTGTTTAACTAAAAAAAATGAGAAGGAAAATTGTGATGTCATCCCAAAAGGGTAGAAATCCAACTATACTGGAACTAATCTACAAAAAGTTAGAAAGGAAATAAAAAATTGACTTCATTTTTGTCAAGAAGCAAATTGTATGCATTGAATAGATGAACTTGACTCGATCCTCTTTGCAATTAAAAAAATTGTAAGCATGGCTGCCATGTAAAGTGGGTTGAAACTTCAGATGGAATTTTTATATCAAAGTATTCTTTGATTAAATAAGAAATCGACCTACTTTATTCAGAAAAATTAAGGTGAGGGAAAGAAAAGACTTTAACTTCACACTGTATAATGCAAAGATAACATTAAGATCATGCTAAACAAAACATTCTATAATTAGGCAATGAGAACAAACCACTGATAATATCATTGGTCAAGTATATTTTTATCTAGAGGCAAAGTATCAATACAAGTATTTGAGAGTTCAACAGATTTTTATTAATCTGTAAATTAAAACGAAACATTCCCAAAGAAATACATAATGCAGAAAATTCTGTTTTTATTAAAAGGTATTCAGATGGAAGTGCAAAAATCTGCAGCTTTGAATTATTAAAAGTTACTCAAATACTTTCTATGCACACTCCAGTTATTCTTAGGATTAATATTATAACCATTCTCTTAGAACTACCAAATATAAAATTTAAAGATTCCAGTATTAAATTTGAATTTTGCGGGTGTGGTTGTATTTGAATCTCGCGGGCTGTAACTACAATCTTCTTTCATAGATGGAAGTTAAATAGATTCTAAATTTTATTCATTTACAAATCGGGTTTTTATACCAGCAGCAAAGCAGTTTATTGGCGATTTTCTTGTTTTGCGGCAAATTGGCCGCAGTAGCAAGTAATCATTATTCTTTATTAGTTAAAATGTTTTCTTGTCCGTCAAAAAAGTAGGAAAATGGAGATTATTCAGGTTAGCAGTAGTACAAAGGAGATTTTAATGGCTTGATTTATCTTAAAGAAGAGACAACAATAAGAATGTCTTGTGACTTACATTATTATTATTTTTAATTCATTGTAATATAAGACGTATATTTTATAATTAAAGTCTGAAAATGGAAGACCTGAAAGACTTTAAAACCTGTGTAACTCCATACATAAATTTCAAGAATCATGAACAGTTTACATCATCCGATGAAACTGGTAATGAAATTTATTTATTTCTTTTATACACAATTTATGTTGGATTCTTGCAGTTTCAAAATATGTCCCTGAAGACAAAATAAATGTGGAAGAAGAGTTGCCAAAAACTGAGTCATTTGAATATAGCATATGCAGTAATGAATATGAACTAGGAAACCAGTTACAAGCAGAAGCAAACGAGAAACGTTTCCAATGTGAAATATGTAGTTATAAATGTTCATGGCAAAGCCTTTTTAAAATACACATGTTAATTCATAGTGATGAAAAACCTCTACATTGTGAAATATGTAGTTATAAATGCATAAGGAAAAGTAATTTACAGAGGCATATGCTAATTCATAGTGGCGAGAAACCTTTTGAGTGTAAAGTTTGTGGTTATAAATGTACAGAAAAAGCTAGTTTGAAAAAGCATGTGAGAATTCATAGTGGAGAAAAACCGTTTAACTGTGAACTATGCAGCTATAAATGTACAGTGAAGGGTAGTTTGAAAATACATATGTTAAATCATAGTGGGGAAAAACCTTTCAAGTGTAAAATATGCGATTATGAATTTACACGAAAAAATAGTTTAACAAAACATTTGCTAATTCATAGTGGTCAGAAACGTTTTGAATGTGAGATGTGTGGTTATCAGTGCACAGAAAATAATAGTCTAAAGAGACACTTGCTAATTCATAGTGGAGAAAAGCCATTCACTTGTGAAATATGTGGCCTTAAGTTCACATTGAAACATAATTTAAAAAGACACCTGCAAAGACATAGCGGCGAGAAACCTTTTAATTGTAAAATATGTGGTTCTAGATTTGCACAAAAATACCATATAAAAACCCATTTACTAATCCACAGTGGCGAAAAGCCCTTTAAATGTGACATATGTGGTTATAGATGTGTAAAAAAGGGCGACTTAAAGAAACACGTACTAATTCATAGTGGCAAAAAACCACTTGAGTGTAATATATGTGATTTTAAATGCACAAAGAAAATTAGTTTAAGAATACACAAGCTAATGCATAAAGGCAAGAGACCTTATGAATGTAGTGTATGTGATTTTAAATGTATACAGAAAGTTAATTTAGAAAGACATATGGGAAAGCATTTTAAGCAAATACATGTAATTCCCCATTTGCAAAATCCCGTTTGAGCATAAAAGTATAATATACGTAGCTTTAAAGATCAGCTTTACATGTGTAGAATGTGTAACATCAAAGTATAAATAGATACTAGAAATATATTTAAAATATATACTGATATATATTATATTTCTTGGCGTTGTTTATTTATTAAATTTGGTAGTTTCTAAATCATGTAAAATGTAGGGGATGCAGCTTTTGTAGGTATCAAACAATGATGGCTGGTTTGCATTAGACTTGCAAACCACAGGCACCTTAAAGGTGCATAACGACTTTGTGAGGCTATTTCGGAACGTTTTTGGCTCGGAATATCTGGACAACAGAACACGGCAAGCTCACAAGCCGTCAGTCTCAAATGTGATTGGGAAGCAAATTTATCGTCACATGTACAACAAAATCGTAAAAAGTCCGTCCACACAGCGTGAACTGATCAACTGAGGCGTCTCTTGGGTATGACACTGTTCGAACTGTGTCGCAACAGCGACGAGAGGCGACTTTCGAGATACCGCATTCTTGCAAACTCGATATCCACTTTTATGCTACGCAGCTGAAACGAGAAGGGTTACGTCAATGCGCAGATGTATGTAGCCTGACTCCTCACTACGACTTGTATTTTTTGTGGTTATTAATTAACCATAAAACTAATTTCCTTTCCAATAATTAAAGATGTGTTATATTGAACAGAGCACCTCTAAATGGATCGCATTTAATATTCTTTATTCTCTGTCTTATCCTCAGCGTCTTCCAAAACAAGTCAGAAGTAGGGAACCTTTGACTTTTTCCTGGATATTCGGATATGAAACAAGCTTCAAACACGAACTTCTCAAGAATGAAACACTTATTACTAGAAAAGTACTTTAAACTTCAGACGTAAATCTGCAGGCACTCCCTTCTTTGCAGATCCTTTCCTAAGACTTGGATCTTAATTATGGTTCCCAAATCCTAAAAGATTCTTAGCAACCTATTATATTTTAATCCATAAAGCCTTTCTTAATATCATTATCATTGAAAAAATATTCGAAATAGTAGTTTGGTCAATGGATTTAGAAAATTTCTTAAAATCGCTGAAATTTTCTGCATTCGTTACCTAATATCAAGGTCCAAATGAAGTCATAAAACTTTCTATTCTAACTCGTAAAATATTCCACCTAATAATTATCAATTTGTTGTGATAGCCACCAACACTCTCAAACCTCTTGCCTTTTCTACCACTTAATGAAAAATTTGTAGCCAGCACCGACATTTGCTACAGAAGAAAGAAGGATCATAAAGATTCCATCGAAGGTAATCTAAGTTCCATTGCCCACAAGTCATAATCTACGGTTTACTCAGAACATTGCTCTAGTGTATGCTGTTGAAGTGGTTGTCAAAAGTATCATTTTTCTGGTTTTGTCACAAACAAAGATCGCAGAACAAATTACCCACTGGCATATGACTTATGTTAGATCCATTAGCTCAATCCGTGGAATACCGCTTAACATTATCATTGTTTCTGCAAATAACAACGAGAACAGCGTGATGGTGAGTTTGGGTGTCGCGGTTACTGTTCTTCATGTTGACTTATCTGCCAATTCTAACAAAACATAGAATCTATATTATACATATTAAGGTTTGGCATCGATTTTTGCAAGGCAAGTAAGGTTTCAGTGAAGAATACTCATCCATCTTCACAGACATTAAGATGTTGACAGACTTCACGTCTTTTGCAGGTAACTTAGTGTCACTCCGTCAGCACCAGACAGCCAGCAATTTCTACAAAAAAGCAACGGTTGTAAAAGACTCGGCAGTTGTACGAAATACTTTTTGGACTCGACTACTTTATACATCTATATATTTTGACCACATTGCTGCACTATGAAAAAGATTATTACTTCGACTAACTAAAAGGATTAGAAGCTTTACCGGAACATGCTGATCAAGATTGCTTTTACCGAAACAATTTCAAGATCAAGAAGTATTTTACTATTTTGCTCCAATCTAATCCAGGATGTTATCAGCCCTTATTCAAATCTTTAGTTTAGGTAAGAAACGTTAAGACTATATGTAGGTTTAGGCGAAATGAGTAGATCCCGAACCTTAACATGCTCCATAACTGATTACAAAATGAGTAGCTTTTTTGACCCTTTGAACCAAAGGTGACCAAGGGTATTTTTGGGCCTTTAGATTCCAAAAATATTTTCTCGCATCAATTATTAAAATTTTTAGACCCTAGTAAATGCATTACAGTTCAACCCTGCCTTGAACTATTCATAACAATGGGATAGCCGAAATTTTGGCAGGCTGCAAACGGAGTTCGATGAGAACTGTGGAATTGTAAAATTAGCGCCTTACATTAGACAGTGTAGAATATAAGCATTTATAGTGAAACAGGAAGATGGGTGATGAAATAATTTGTTATTTTTCTTTGAAGGATTCTGCATATGTTGAGTAATAGACAATGTAATAGGCATAGTTTTATAGTAGAGAGCATAAGCTTTATTTTAATTCGGCGTCTTTTTATAAAACAAAGAATTATATTATTTTTTAAAACGTAATAAAGGAATAAGAATTTATTTCTTTCTAGCAATAAATTTTTGATAAACTTGAATGTTGTCAATAGACAATCATATGTAGATAAATAGATAACAACATAGTTTCGTTGTTGTAACTTCTTAGTTTTAAAAGATAAGTATATCAAACCTGATAGTGTCGTAAAGCAAATTAAGAGCACTTTCTATTAATGTCATGGCCTCCTAAGACTTGCATTTAAAAAAATACAATTTGGGGTTATATCGCCAATATTAAAAAGTATAATCAAAAATCGGATAGCTTATTAGTAATTTGCATAAAAAAGTACCTTAAAGATGTCCAAGAATTCAAGTTACAGGGAAATGAAAAAAAATAAGAAATTTAATTCTTCTTCTGCGACGCTTAAACGTAATACGTTTTTGAGAACTTTTGAAGTGGATCTTAATGTATCGAACGATTTCTTTCAATTAACAGAATCTTTATTTTTTACCGTTTCCGAGATCCCTATTCTTAATGTGACCTTTTGGCCAATATGATTGTCAAAATAGAAAAGGCTGTTGTAATTGGCAAACATAAAAATCCTCGCTATTTTAAGCGATGTAATGTCGATGAATCATCACTAGATTGACATCTTAACAAGAAATGGCTAAATGGCTAAACGGCTACGGAAATTCCACAGAAGAATGAGAAAACAAAGTCAAGAAATAGTTTTGTGTTATGATCTTACTGAAACGAAATCATACGGTGACGGTACCTATTATTATGCATAGCGTATGTATACGGTACACACCCTATACATTTGTTCCTTCCCAGCAGCCATCAGCAGCAAGATTTATCCTTGTAAAGTATCGATCACCTCGACGATGCGATGCGACGTATCAACATGTTTCTTTTTTCTCTTATTACGACTTACCCAATGTAAGTAGATAATATCCGTATAATTTTACCGTTTATTTCGAACAATAAACTGAGGAAACTAAGCCAACAAATTAAAAAAAGAGCATGATAAAATAAACAATAAATGAAATTTACATAAAAAGCAGAAATGGATAGAACTTATGGAGATCTGGCCGATTAGGATAAAGAACATTTTGTCAAAGGACTGGACATGTTCGATTTTATTATATAATTAGTAAATAAAAATATATACCGGGTGTCTCGGAAAGGCGGGACATACCCTTGTGTAGAGTCTTCGAATAGATCCTAGAATTTATTAAAATATTTATGGACTTAACAATAAAATATAAATTTAAAGTGATTGGTTAGTGTTTAAATAAGTTGGATTTGTTTCGACTTTTGTTGATATTAATAAGAAATGTAAATAAAATAGCTCAGCCTCAACTACATACGATAAAACACTTCTATTGTTCTAATTTCTTACAAAGTATTATCGTTTGTAGTTTGATTTCTGATTGTTATTTCTCAACATTGATTATTATTAAGATATAGACCTAAAGCTAATACAAGATCAAATAATAATACTGAAAATGGATGATACTGAAGATTATATAACTCCATATGGTTTTCTTCCTCAGTCATCAGAAAGTAATGATATTTATGTATTGTTTTTCTGCAGAACTATGTAATTATATGTTTGTTGTAGGTGTAAAAGGTGATTATGGTCAACTGAACATGGAATATTTTGAAAACAGAAACCATTCAAATACAATGTATACATTGTTTTGAATGTACAAGGCAAGCAAATCAAAAAGACACAAACTAGAGTGAAATCGTTTAATATTAAACATGTTATAGATTTTAAAAAGCAATTTAGAAATGAAACCTTTTAAATGTGGGACCTGTGATTACAGATGTTCATGTAAATCGTATTTAAAAATACACATGCTAACGCATTACAGAGAAAGGCCTTTTAAATGTAAGACGTGTGGTTATAAATTTTCTATGAAAAGCAGTTTAAAAAGGCACATGTTAATTCACATTGGCAAGAAGCCTTTTGAATGCCATATTTGTGGTTATATATGCACACAGAAAATTTATTTAAAAAGACATATGCTACAACATATTAATGAGAAACCGTTTGAATGTAAAACATGTGGTGAGAAGTTTGGAATTGAAAACAACCTAAAAAGGCACTTGTTAATTCATATTGGCAAGAAAACTTTTAAATGTCATATTTGTAATTATGCATGCATTAAAAAGATTTATTTAAAAAGGCACATGCTAAGACATATTGGAGAAAAATCTATCGAATGTAAAACATGCGGTGACAAATTTGGAAGCAAAAACACTTTAAAAAGGCACTTGCTAGTTCATATTGGCGAGAAACCCTTTGAGTGTCATATTTGCGATTATATATGTATAAAGAAGATTTATTTGAAAAGACACATGTTAAAACATTTTGGAGAAAAGACTTTTAAATGTAAAATATGCAATTATAAATTTTCAACGAAAAGCAGTCTAAAAAGGCATTTGTTAATTCATATTGGTAAGAAATCTTTTAAATGTAAGTTTTCTGATTATAATTATAACCAAAAGTTCTGTTTAAAAAGACACATTCTGAAACATATTGGAAAGCAAACAGTGTGAATGTAAAACATGTGGTGGCAAATTTAAACAGAAAATAGTTTAAAATGGCATTTAATTGTTGGTTCATAGTAGACAGAAACATTTTGCTGCAAGATGTGTGATTATAAATGTATACAGAAAAAGTAATGAAAGCATAATGTAAAGAAATCTTATGAATGTCAAATATGTGATTATAAATTTATAAAAAAACTTTTTAAAAAGTTGCATGTTAAAGCACACTGGAAAAAGGATTCTTTCAACGAAAAACAAATTAAAAAAAGCATAGTGGGAAAAAAACCTTTTAGATGTGAGATGTGATTATAAATATGATTGAGAAAATTATTTAAAGGATATAATTATATTTCTGTGATTATATGTGCACAGCAGCAATAACGGATATGTTGTTATAATGGTGAGAAGATTTTTGAAAGTAAGGCACCTATTTAGTTATATAAATAAATACATAAGCCAGTGATATTTAATCAAAGATGGTTTGGGAAAGTATATGTGGAGGAAGAATCGTGCGGGTATAAGATATGTGATCTGTAGTGCATTCAGAGATTTAGAAAGGGTACTGCACGAATAGAAGTGCAATGCAAAAATACCCAAAATTATGTGTTATTTATCCATTTTAATAATTCTTTTATGTAATAGTACATGGACAAATAATATAAATGTGGGAAATAAGTTAGTTTATTTATATATAATATTGTACAATATTATGGACATTCTAATGTTATACAAATAATATAGGTAGTTAAGTAATTTTTAAAGTTATTTATCTATCTTTTCAACTAACTATTTAAGTACAAATAATAGAATACTGAAGTTTGTAATAAACAGATATGTTGTTTAAAGAATGTCCTGTTAATATTCTTTACTTTTGCTCTTCAAAACCAATGGTAACACTACCAAAGGTTCTGTTTTTCTCGGATTATCAGCGTAGATACTCCATGTTTTTGCAACACAGTCAAATATTCCTACAAAAGTCAATTTTTAAAACTCATAATGCATGTATATTTTACAATAATTTATTATTACATACCAACTGCAATTGTCTTAACTATATCTTCCGGTCCAAGATCTCGAAATACTGGATTCTTTTTGTCACTGTGATCTCCAAGCATCTGTATAACATCTTTTTTGGTAAGAGCTTTAGGATAACTTTTTAAAGTACACATTCTGGCTTCACTGCTTTCTAACATCCCACCATCCTGTTGCTGAATAGGTAATCGCAAATATCTAAAAATTAGAAATTTCCTCATTATTGATAAAATAAATGGCAGTACTACAGATTTTTAAATAACTCACGAGTTGCAATGCATAAGTTGTTCTCCAGGGCTGGCTGTTAATATATTCAGTTGGGAATTTTTTGATTCATCAGCAGGAGCCATTTCAGCATTATGAAAAAGTCGATCGCCTTCTTGTTGTAGAAAAGTCATGTTTATTGAACATCCATCGGCTGCACCACATCCTGGATCTCTTAAGATTTGTTGTGCTTGTGCAAAGTTTTCAGCTGATAGTAAGGCTCGTGTTATGAAAGTACGTGCTAAAACAAAAGGAAAAGTCTTTCAAACTAATTTACAATACAGAATATTAACCATTAATGGCTCATTCAAAATATCTTTGTTATTTTTAACTAGATAAAAAGTTTTTCAAATAGAAGATGTCATGGGTAAGTTTTTGATTTAAAGACTTTTATGAAAAATTCTATAGGAACTATTCAAATTTATGTCAGTAAATGCTGAATTAGCAGTTCTTCATAATAACAGTAATAAATAATAATCGAGATAACTGTTTTATGTGATCTCTCATTACAATCATTGATTTTAATGGGAAATTAATCAAACAATTGATTAACCTAAAAGACTTGACTGCAAATTGTGATGTAGTGAAAACATTCATTGATCCTTTAAAATGTCCCATCCCAAAAGAAAAATAAGAACTTTTAGTATTGCACCTATACAATCTTCATATTTGAATTACGGTAAATTGTATAGTTATTGGACAGGTTAATACAGTAATTGGCCAACAGGTTTCAGTTTTTTACATTTTCTAAGTTTAATTCTTAATATTAACAATTTAATTAATATAACAGTTATAGTAATTATGTAAGTGTCTAATGACCTATAATTACCTCGATTGTTAAAATAATTTATTAGAAAGAAACTTGAGAATATTTATAAATACACAATACATCATTATGCTGCGCACTCTTCAAGGTATATATGCTATGGGTTGGTTTCCTTATGCAGAGATATGGCGTTTTTTCATTATAAGGAAGAAGTACCAGTAACATTATTGATAGTCCAAGGAAATAAATAAGTACAACATAATTAACTTTTTTTTATTGCTAAAGTAAATGAATATTAATCATCTAATAACTAGTTTCTTCCTTCTGGTTCAAGAATAATCACCATGAAAAATCTGAATTAATTAAACCTCTCTTTAATCTTAATTCCACTAGATGGCGTTTCTTTCACTTTTCCTCTTCATATTTTTAAATTAAAACAAAAGTTACTCCTTACAAATTATTAAAACTATTAAAAGAGCTGATTAATCTAATCTTTAATAAAAAATCAAATAAAAAGTAATTTTGTATTTGCATTAATTGATTTTAATATTAAATTAAAATTAAAGCAGAAAGAATATTCAAAAACTTTCTTTCTTCTTATTTCTTCCTTATTCCACAGGTACTTATTTAAAGATATTTAATTTTTACAAAGTTCTTTTTATATAATTTGATCAAATAATACTTAAAACCAAAAATAACAAAATTGCGAATTGTTTTTCCTAACGGATATCCTAGAATAAAGATCAAAACTTGTGCAGCAAACAAAACGGGCCCCAGACACAAAAAATCATACTTTAGCCAACATTTATTCTGAATGTACCCCAATTGTTATGTAAAGGACTTATAAGTCTTTACAGCCGTGGTGAGTGTTTGCCAAAACGATGAAGGTTAGAATGAGATGAGATTAACCATGTCTAGTTACGCGTGAAACAAATACTAAAGTAATGATGAAAACAATCCATTGGAGATTTGATGATGTGATAATGCAGATTCATTTTTCACCAATTTTGTCATAAAAAATAAATCACAGAACAATGGTACAAAACTACATGTACTCACAGAGCCCAATGGAGCTACATAGTATACTTGTAGTAACAAGCAGTTCACACAACTCCATTCTTCATCTTGAAAGTCGTGAAAGAAAATAAAACTGAATCAGATGAGACCTCACAACATTCTTTGTTGGATCTCAATGTTATTTAATGCTTTGCTTCTTTTTTTATCAAGATTTCCATTAGGTGTTTGCTTCTGATTTAAGGCTAACATCAACTGATTCTACAAAACATTTCTAAGATGAAAACCAAACAGTAATTCATGTGGTGTCTTCTTAGTAGCTGTATTCTACAAATCATTCAAGATATACTGTACGTTTATCAAATGTTGGTCTTTACCGGACTCTTCATCGTGTATTGTTGTAAGCGCTGTCGAGAAAGTGTGTTGCGATGAAAAGGTATAGGCACCTTCTCAATATGCTACAATTCTTCATACTTTCTTCTCCCAAAAAAATTACAACAACCTCTCTTGTCTTAGACAAGGTGTTCAAAAGAATTCTAGTTGACAGACTCATGACCAAGTACTATATTCTTCCTTCATCTCAGTACGGTTTCCGTCCTGCATGTCCACCATAAATCCACTTCTAAAATTACAAACGGAGATCAGCGTAGCTCCAAATACGGGATAGTACACGTTTGCCGCTTTTCTCGATATAAGAAACTAACGATACAGCGACATCGTCCTGCTGCGAAGCTCTCTTCTGAATTCCAGAATGCCACAAAACTTTCATCCGCCATATCATGGATTATCGTTTAATTTTTTTGGGGCTGCTGCGCTCAGGCTGGACAAAAAGGAGAGGGCTGTGTGCGGGAGGTTGCTAGCCAGAATACCTCCAATAGACGCCAGACTTGAATTCCCCATTCCGTCATTCTCCTCGCCCAAATCTCGGACCTGTTCAACGACTTCCGGGACATCTTGGACAACATCCCTCTTGCTACCAGATAATTCACACCCTCCTAACCCCAATCAACAATCCACTAACCACGTACTTAGTAATCGGGATAACCAAACACCCAACATCCGTAACTTCCTAATCCACCAACAAAACTAACCCCCATAAACTTCCTCACAATTCTTTTCCTTTGTTGCAGGTAAAGGAAATAGACACCAGAAACCACCGATAACGTAGCCGCCGAGTATACAGCAGTGATGTGCGTTGACATGTCAACAATTTGCAAACAATTGATTTTTCACGTCAAAAATGTCAACAATGTCGACAATATGTCAACTTTACAAATAAAGTAGGATTCTACACATTTTTCATTAAACCTAACCTGTAAACACAGGTGCTAGAATATGCTAAAATGTGCTTTCGGCCACAGATTAAATAAAGGTCAGATATTTTACTTCGACAAATTTGTGGATTCTATTGCTCTCTCTCTCTCTCTCTCTCTCTCAAAGCACCTTCCAGAGTTTGCTATTTTGACATGCACTGCACAAGCAGCACAGCTTGGTATGCACTTTTTATAAAACGCGCTTAAAAGAGTAGGCGTGGTAAACTACCAGAGCTGCAAATGTAAATGTGCAGAGACAAAAAATAGGAACATTGGTGGAATAGGGAGTGAACTATCTGACGTTTATTTAATCTGTGCTTTCGGTAGTGTTTACATGTGTAGTGTGTACTGGTATCATATAACCAAAGAAAGTGCATTTGTAAAGTTATTGTGGTTGTAAGAATATTTATATTTAATAATTAATATTGATAATTGAAAGTGATAAATCTACATTAAAAAAATCGGTGGAAAAATAAATGGGTCACGGAATCATTTATCGTCAACGACGTTGCCAAGCGTAATGATGATTTACTAAATCTTGATAGCTTTTGTACTATTTTGTAGAAGAATCATTTAATTTTCCCAGAAACTAAAAACAGGACTTTTTTGAAATTCGACACACTATCGAGTATTTGTAAGAATTTCATAAATATTTTGGCGATTTTTTGTAATGCTGACATTTCTGATTGTCGAGATAATGACGTTACAATCAATGTGAAAACCGTCGAATAACGTGCCACGAAACAGTAACTTTGACATTTTATATCTCAATAACTAAAAACAGGATTAACTTCAATTTCCTTCTTAACAACCTCAAATAATTACAAGTATTTTAATTCAAAGCAACTAACCGAAAAACTGCAAAAGTAATTCAAAAAAGAGATGCATAAAGAATCAAACTTAACCTCAAATGTTATTGTTGCCAATAACAATCACATCATAATGGTAAGTATTAATTAACTAATCTCAGTTACAGAAATTAGAAAGATTAAAGTTGACTAGCAGTGGTGATGTTGATCAACAAATATGACGTTTAAAAGAAGAGATGACAAGTGTGAAGAAACTATACTGAAAGTTGTTTTTATCAGAAACTGAAGTTTTTACTTTCTAGGTTATATTCCAAAAACTTCTATAAAAGGAAATTTAATCCAAAAAAATTAAATTTGGCTTTTTAAATTATAATTCAGAAATTACCAGTCAAGATAAATCACATTTACAACACAAAAAAGTTTTAAATTAAAAAATATGTAAACAGTGCCATATCTTGAAACCAAATGATAGAAAACCTGTAATTCTAATAATATTAAACGAAATTCTAAATTGAAAAATAATTTCCATTACACTAATTTAGTAATATGCGCACTTTACATGAAGATTGTTTTATAATGCTTCCGTGTTACACCCTATATAAACAAGAAAACCAGTACCAATTTAACTTTGCAGTAGAAAAAAGAAAAAAAGCATAGATAAAAAAGACATGAAATATTGTTAATCATTATGATTAATTATGCTGTAATTGATTTCTGTGTTTATTATTCAAATAAAATCAATTTTCTTTATTTTTTTCATTTTTCACACCTATAACTGTTTTATTATAAGTGAAGTAACGAAGGATAGTAGCCTTTAGCGTGAGATTTGCATTTGTTTCAAATTAAATTTAATTAGCGCTAATTAAAAAGAAAGAAACATTCATTTATATAAGGAAATATAGAAAACGCCGCTTTTCATCTGTTTATCAGTTCCTTCATCTTGATTCATTTAAAATAAAAAAACATAATAGAAGTATAAAATAATTACTTACGCGTTTTTCCTGGAATTAAATGCTTTGCGCTTAAGGTATTGATACTAAAAACCATTCCATGATGATTATAACTCATTGTGTATCCAGGTAAACATCCAGCATAACACAGCGATGTGAATCTTTCTTCGGTAACACCCCATCGTCCTTGCGGTTTATCAGTTATGACGTGTGCCGAAACAAAATAAAAATGATTGAGGGTTTCACTGAGGGCATCTTCTGTGTGCCCCAGAGTTTCCTATAAAAATAAAATTGAATTCTTTTAGATGTTGTAGGTAATATTGAAATTATAAATACATTATTAGATAGAAAAAGTGTCGTATGGAATTTCAAGCATTTATAAGGTGAGGTCTCATGTTATTAGTATAGTACAGCACACTGGTTATTGATTGACATACATTTTAATCTAATTATTTTTCTAAGTATTCTTATTTTTAGTTTTTACAAGTAAATATCTTACATGCCCAGGTTGGTTAACGCAAATCGATGAACATCCGACTGGTTCTGATGCATTTTCCATACCGGCGGCATATGTTGTAATTCTGTCCATGTGTAACAAGAACAACTAAAGTAAAACAGACTTATTACATGAACTATAAAAGTGTAATATTAGAATTACTTTATAAAATGGAACTCTTGCACCATCTGCAGTACCTTCCAATTCCCGTACATATTGGGGAAAATTAATTTTGACACTGTTTAAAGTGTCCTCGTAGGCTTTTCTTCCATCGGGGGTTTGATAAGCCGGTATGTATTCTTCATTTAAGGATTTGAAGGAATCCACAAAACTGTGGATAAGTGCGGCAAAGGTCCTTCCCTGGAAATAATGATTATGATGTTACTATACTGAAATCACAGCCTTTTACAGTTAAAGACTGAGCGTACCAATACCTAAATTTTTCATATCAAGGTTCTTTAAGAGTCCCGATTTGATATGAGCTTTCGAAATCAATATCATGACTAACATGTTTGATATCAGAACTAAACCGATACCAAAGCCTAAAAAGTATAACAAGACCAAGACCAAGACTTGTATATGTCGTGATCTAGCTTGGAAAACACTAACACGTCTGATATCAGACCAAAACTTACCTTTCTTGGTTTTGTTCTCAAGTTCAAAATTATACTGATACCAAGCTCTAAAAACTGTGGCAAGACCAAGACCAAGACATATAAGTAGGTTTCACAAAACTTACACCTATGTTGGTCTTGATCTTAAGTTAACAACCAAACCAATTCCAAGACCCAGAAATTATAACAGAGCCAGAACCAAGACCAAAACTTGGTTTTGATTTTGCTTGAAAACCACTTATATTATTTATAGGTAACAAACTATCTAAGAAAATGATTTTTAAAGAGCCTTTAATGATAAGAATCTTTTTCTAATACTGATCGAATCATTGCGTCTTGACCTGAAATCACCTTTCATCCAAACGTATGATTGAGATTGACTAAGAGAAAACGCTTAATTACTTGAATGTTTCGTTTTTGCACGAAATAGTGTTATTGTCACGTCTAATGTACCAGTATTTCTCAACATAGAGATTGTGACCTGTAAGGGGGCGCAAATGTCTTTAAAAAGAGTCACTTGGCGTCAAAATCATTTTTCCTTGATTAATGTTGAGGTACGGACAGCAACGTTGAGTTCGCGCAAAAGCCTTGTTTTTAGTTTTTTGATAAACATCATAAGTACATGTAGATCATCTAAGTAGTTGAATTAACTTTTCTAGATTCAGATCTCAATTCGAGGTTATCAGGTAAGGTTAATTCAACAAAATCTAAATAATCTCTAATTAGTCTTTGTGAGTTTGATTTGAGTCGATTTGGCCCGTTTCTGTTGACCGACAGGTGACTTACTAAGTCGAAATTATCGGAAAGATAAAACTGAATTAAGCTCGCTCAAGACGATTATGGTGTTGTTCAAGCTTGATATTAATAGATTTACGCAGCATGGTTCTAGCTGTAATGCTACTTTTTCTCTCACGAGCAAATCAGAGATGCCTATTTTCCCTATTCTCGACCGCATTATTTTGGAGACATTAACCATAACCATGCCCGAAAAGATTTATAGTATGTAATAAGAATAATCGCACTACTTTGCAACAGAAACAATGAGTCAAAAAAGACCATTAGTCAGGAAGGGTTGTTGTTTCTAAAACTTTCAACAGGTAGTTGGAAAATCAGGTTAACAAGCTAAATGATGCAAGACGCAAGATAACGAAATCAATAGAATACAAACTATAATGAGGAGAATTAGATTCGTCTAATTACATGGGCCACGTAAACAAAAAAATTGAAAAACATTCCTTTATAATGTTCTCCAAGAAATGAGCACTTTTAGATGTTGGCGTTTTCAGGACTAATAGAATCTTTTAAGAGAGTTGAGGAATCCTCGGAGAATCCTAAATTGCCTTTCACTCTATCTCGTCAAACCACATAGTTTGTGATGTTTATGATCGGGGCCCAGGTGGTATAGTGATGATGAGACCTGCGACACATACACTTTGCATTTTGTGTAATTAATGCCATTAAACCTACGTGAGTTCTAACCTGGAACAGGAAAGAAATTTTTTAGGTCTGGGATCGAATTCAAGGGATGATATGATATGGTGCTCAGATAAGAAAAGTAGATCTTTATGAATTACTGCTAATTTCTTTTTGTTTTTCAATAAATTCGATTAAAACAACTGTACATACAACAATATGATTCCCTATACACTGGAAAATGTCATTTCGAAACCTCTGTTATCAGAAACTGGAAAAAAGTTCATATCAACGACAAAGCATTTTGATTTCTGGAAAGTTTTGATTTTGGGAATGAAAAACAAAAGTATTTACGACCAATAGAAAGCAGTAGATCCTATTTAACAGCAAAATCTAACTTTGATAGTACTAACCTAGAAATATGTACCATGATAACATCATGGAACATGCTTTCATTGATGACCATAAAGATTGACTTAAACATCGTTCAATAAATTTGTCACCTTACAAAGTGAGAGTTCTAAGAAGCTTTTTTGCTCAACGTAACGTTTGCAAATGCGGTCATGGGCTATTGAAGTCGTTTTCAGTTATAAGTTGATTTAGCAGCTAACTCATATTATTTATCAGAATTTATTTTGCTTATCTAAAACCTGTAGTGCACAACATAAACACCTGTTCATTCTTCAAATAGGCCTAGTATTTGACTTAAATATGATCTCTCGAAGAAGTCTCATTTACTTTCCAAGATTACATTAAACAGTAGTATAGTTCTCTATCAATTATAGCGGAAACACTTTTGACATTATAAGCAAGTAGAGATGAATAAATATCAACAAAAATTTTAATTGATTGATACTGATAATTCAAATAGTCAAATCTAGATCAAAAGAGCCTATACAGAGCAAAAATCATCAGAATAGACAGATTAATTCTTGTTGGAAGACCTCCATCAAACAGATTTGAAAAGTATCGTGCTCTATAACTGCGGTGCATGGTCAGCATGGTTTCAGACATACTTCACAAAGCGATGAAAGCACTTGATTCGACCAGATATCTATTGCTCATTTTTTGGAAGATACTAACTGGAGCTGAAGAAACTTTACAATCAACATCGAAAATCACTAATACCGTTCGAGTGAACTATGCACTGCACCGCAAACAAATTGCAAATTGACAGCTATCATATTTCACTTAGCAAATCTCCCACTTCAGTTTTCGTTTCTGGTTGAAAAGAAGCTTTTTTTTTTAGAACGATCATTAATTCCCAGAAAATGGCATTAATAAGTCAAGTCAAGAGTTGTTTGTGTAAAGACTTTTTTTGTAATCTCAATTCTTTGGAGTTTATCCCTGATTTCAATTTTGACCGAGTGATTAATCCGCCCATGAGTTTTGTTGTATCAGACTCTCACTTGTTGAATTTACTAAAGTAGCAAGTCATTATGGTTTGTCTTTTTGTATTACTTTTGCTCGCTAAGAAAGTTTAGTTTGTTCATCCAACTTCTGGTGCTGAACAGAGACATCTTTAGTATCATGTTTCGATAGCAAGAGTAGCTCTGTGAAACTTGTAAAGCATTGACAGGACTCCTAAGCAGCATAGTGGTTAATGTAAATCTTGTCTTATAGTCAAATAAATAGGTACAGATATTTAGTAAGTGATCTGATAATTTTTCCCTCTAGCCCAAGTTAAAATGAGTGTACAACAGTACTGCAAATGTTAGGTATTAAGAAAGTTTAAGTCTTGTACAGATTGTTATGATTAACTGTTGCCATTCTGTTAAGTTTGACGCCTAACTTAAGAAAGCGATACGCATTGTTATAGGTTTGCACTCACCAAAAACCATGGTAGATTAGAGTACCACTTTGTGGTGCAACTAGTGGAGATTTGAAATTATTGAAATCTTAATTGTAACATTTCCAAAAAGGTAAATGAAGATCTATGAAATAGTATCAGAGTCGAGTAGACGTTTCATTCAAAAAAATGTAATAAAAGAGTGGTATCAGGTAAGTCCCAAATCACCGCAGCTGTATTGTAGCCAGCGTGGAAACAGTGCCTGCTTACTTCATAACAAGTTTCTGTACCAAACAAGAATAAAATCAGAACAAATGGTACGGTGTCTATTAATTAGGCTAAAGAGTACAGGGACATCACTAATAGAAGGAAGCCACGTGACCACTAATTTAAAAGTGGCGCGAAATTTTACCTTTCAACGTTGGCTACACTCCCTCACGAGTATATTTCTAACCTAAAATTACATCGGCGTGCGTACGTTCCGTGGTTTCTTGGTCTCTGTTTTGCGTTTTCTACAGTTTATTTTGTTCTATTTAAAAATCGGTCTTTTTCAAGACTAAATCTGTTTTTTGTGAGTTAATCGAGGTAAGTTAGATTTAACGCATTCAAAGTGTGATAATAAATTTTAAAACTGCATAATTATTTCAGTTTGGAAGGTTACGTTTTTGCGATGCGAACTAGATAAATTTATTTTAATAGCTCACTATCGAAGTGGAACACAGAATGCAGATGGTTCATGGACCTATTCATTACAATCTTGCATCCAACAATTTTAACAAGCTTTTCCTGAAGTGCAAGTCCACTACGATGCATTTGTACGTCGTAGGCATGATATACTTAAGCGGTTTGAAGAAAAACATTGCATCTGCAAAGGCAAATCGTCTGGTGGACCAACCGTATTAATTGACGAAGTTCTTGAGGACATGCAGATGCGAATGAATCGTAGTCCCCATAAATCCATTAAACGCTTAGCCACTGAAACAGGTAGGAATCTATTTGCATTAAACAAATAATATGTTTTGCTTCATTCGTGTTTTAAATTATTAATTATTTTGAATTTATCACTTGTAGTAATTCAATTGTTTTATTAGGAAACTTAAATAAAAAACTGGCACTGCTATTTATTTCTGAATTATTTACATTTATTAAACAATTTAAACTATTTTAAACCATAATCTAACCAACAACTTTTTCCGCAGGACTTTCATATGGAAGTTGCCAAGTTGCATTAAAAAAGAAGCTACGAATGCATCCCTATAAAGTGTCTGTAATTACGAGTTCAATAATGTCAGTGGTTTATGCAACACTTGAACAACGATGACATATTAAATATTACACTTATGTCAGATGAAGCATGGTTTCATTTGTCGGGCTATGCGAACAGCCAAAATTACAGAACCTGGGCCACAGAGAATCCCCACAATTATGAAGAAACAAGTTTGCATTCCCAGAAGGTTGGTGTATGGGTTGCGATGTCAAGACGCAGGATCTATGGTCCATTGTTTTTTAATGACACAATCAGTGGAGAAAGATACCGAGATAATATTTTAACACCTTTTATTGAACAACTATTGGATGATGAAATCCAAGAAGCCATATCGAACCATTTATGTAATTTGTACATAAATTGCAATAAAATGTAAAATAACTAAATGAAATTGTAAAATTTAGGATAAATGTAAGCCAGTAATGAAATTCTAGTAACCTGCTACCTAATGAATTATTTTTTTATAAATAAATTATGGCAGCTGAAATAATTGTGATTTTTAGTTCTGTTATCTAGCATACCTAGTTCTAAGTATTATGTTACATTAATTTCAGAAAATAAAAATTACACGTCAATTATTAATCTTTAATTATTCCCAGAACACGATTGTGTTAAGACGGCTGCCAAAGTGCCGATTTTGATAAATGGTTTTTTTAAATATAAAATTAAACATTTAATGACTCTTAATGATTGAGTATGTATATCATTTATGCATGCATAACTATACAAAAAAATTCATTATTAAATATTTAGTTTTAAATTTAAATGAGTTTGAACTTCAAATATTCTTTAAATGACCGGGTATTCGTGCGTTTACCCTACCTGCATAATTATCTTTTTATGAAAAATCCTTCATAGTGGACAGTTAAATTTAATAAAATTGAAAAAATAACTAAAAAGCTCTTGTTGAACAGCTACATCAGCATTGTTTGGGCCTTATCTAATTCTTGTTTTTAAAAATATCTTCAATATATTGTCATTTTTTAATTTTCCAATTTTATATATAATTATCTTTAAATATTTAAGTTTCTAAGTAGTTTCATCATATATATGAAATACTACGCCACTGGAAAACTACATAATTCTTTATTACAACAGAGCTGCCTACAGTGCAAGATGTGTTGCCTAACCAACAGTAAATTTCGTGGTCACGTGGCTTCCTCCTATTTATGATGTCCCTGTACTATATCTTTCTTGCATTTGATATCATATTTCTTTTTTCAACTATACAACTTTGATGTCCTTATTTTAAACGATAGAGTAGATGGTACTCAGATATTTTAATTCTTATATTAGTCCAAGTTCCAAATGTATTAGAATGAAAAAGTAACACAATAGACCATCAATAGGCGCTGGGTTTGGTAAATATAGTAAGAGTCTAATAGAGAAACATTTTTATATTGCACCTTGTATACACGTGACATACAAATTTAAAGTGCAATTAAGTCTAAGTAAATCAAAATATTTAAATGTTCGTAAATATATTTTTTTCAGACAAGATGAGATTCCTTTCTGAAAGTCTTGAACAGCGTACATATAAATTACTACATTGTGTAGCTTCCGTACTAATTTTAAACAGACATATTTATTACAGAATTTCTCAGTGGGGAGTAACTGCAGGAGATTTATAACACTTATGTATATTTATGCAAACGCCTACACACTCGGTAATTAATTATAACAGAAATGAAAACAATTGTAATTTAATACAAATTATATTGATCTTGTCATTTTAATTCAAGGAAACTGTTTTTCTTTATTAATTTCTTTTTAGTTCATGTTATAATTTTTTTCCTGGCATTTGGGAATACCTGGAATTACCTCTTAATGATTGCTTACACATTAAGTGGAAGTGTACTTCTTCCAACCGGATTTCATGTGCTTGTTCGATTTAATTGTTGCCTACATCTTAAATGTTGAATGCGGTAATTTTTTTAATCTCGGGGTTGGCGTGTTTATAAATAGCATCCTGGTATTCTTGTTATGCAAAATGGCCTACGTTGTATTTATCTTTGTTATCTCAATACACCTACTTAGTTTTAATAATTAAATCTTGGATGTATGCAGAATTACAATACTGAATTAGGTAAATATCACAAGGTTTATCTTGCAATTCGAAAGGAAAAAACAACATTTTTAACACAGAATTAGTAATTTCTTTCTAAATATTCTTTTTCTATAGTAAATAAAGAGCGATAAGATATTTACTATTTATGTTTATGAGATCATTTGTTTCATTTCCTGTTAAAAAAATCCGAACTCAACTAACCTTTATTAATTAAATCACTAACGGTCTTTCCTTTCTTTATAATAGATTCGTTTTACGTAACTCTGAAACGTAAATCGAGAAATTGTAAGCAAAAATGGGAAACACATTTATGTGATTAAACATCTTTAATTGCTGGTTTTTGTTATAGATTGCTTCTTTCAAGTTTCCAAAAAAGTCTTGTTGTTCTTAAACAGAAGAACTAATAAGATAAACAAACAAAAGCTGTAATAATAAAATCAAAGAAACTTTTCCTTCGCTGCCTAGAATTTAGCTGAACCCGGAAGTATTCTAAATTTCCGGTAAAGATACTTAACCTGCAGCTCATCATAATCACACGGAACTCACTGCATTACTTCCATCCCGGAAGATAGCATCCTTTTACAGATTTTCTCCCAGTAAAAAATCTCAGCACCTCGGGTAGTGATCTAACCAGCAACCTGGATACTTAACTATCAGATCCACTGAGGTTCCTCTTGCATTGGCTTGTTAAATTTCTTTTGATGATTTTGATTTCTTCTTCTTCTTTTTCTTACACTTATTCTTCTTTTTCTTTTTCTTTTACTTTTTCTCATCTACTCCCCTTCTGTAGATACCTAACATTCTTTAATGTCTGTAATCGTCCCATTTTCCTTTCGAGTCTATTTTCTGCTTTGGTCTTTCTTATGTTTATCACGTCCATTTCTTTTATTAATTTTATCACGTTAGGGTCTACTTGTTTTTGACTTGGGGTGTTATTGCATATATTACACCCCACAGGTTGCATTCCTTAATGTTTGGTTTTCTTCTTCCTACGTTTTCTAACCTCTTTTCTTCCTTCTAAGTCAATTTGCTTTGAATTTGTCAAAGACTTGGCGCTATTAATATTGTCACTATCTGCTACCTACAAAACAAGTTCAGACTGAACTCAATAAGATTCTAGTGTTTTCTTCCAGACATCTACGTGTGGGACCAACCAACAGGAAATAAAATCCAGGAAAATATAGAAATAGGGTCCTGAAACTTTCTAATTACAAACATCATAAAGAGCTACTAGATCAGCATTTTACAAATTGGGGGCCTCAAACGCATCTAAGAGGAGTTGTCTAGAGCCAAATATCATTTCTTTTCAACTCCTTTTAAGGTGTGTACTGACTAACACAATCCAGTCGAATCTAATTAACTGCTCAAAAATGCCAGAAGTTGTAGGTGAAGGAGGTGGAATTAAATTAAGTCAAGTATGTTTTTCTGTATATTCTGAATTCTGTTCAACTTAAATTCCATCTGATTAATCGTGACGTTTGAATCATCAAACCATAAATAGTCTTTACTTGTAGAACAAACCTGGTTGGTTTACGAATTCAATAAAAATCTGCTGAAGTTGTAATCAGTTGAAAACTTGAAACTGTAAATTTTGGAAAAAGTTGAGCTATAATAGCCTAAATGGAAATAGAAACAAACTTCAACAAGCCAAAACAAACTAGGATAGAACCGAATTACGCGTCATGGGCGATGAACAAGAGGACAGTGACTTCTTCAATGGCACGGAAACACTCTCTTCAAGAACGACAACGTGTTTACCGATAAAGAGCAATATAACGGTCAGAACGACAAGAATTATGGTCACCCTTACACAATGGCTTTTACATTTCCTTGTGCATCAGTTGCGTTTCTGCAAAATTAAGAAAATAAATAAAAGCGTAGCCTATAAAATGGTAGATGTACTGTTGGAAAAACTCCATTAGCTGATTAGCTGAAAGGCGGGCCGGATAGACAAACTTGCTATAAGTTGCCAGTGAGTTCAATATTCCAGTTCACTCAGTCAACTCAGCAATCAACTCCAGCAGCAGCACTGAGTTCCGCCAACAGCTTCACTTAAAAAAGTCGTCAAATTGAAGCCAATTTTTCTCTCAACCTGAACCATTGTTCTTTCGATTACTTCGTCTTATTTTAAATAAAAAATAAAAATGCCAAAAAAAGAAGAGAAATAAAGACAAATAAAAAAAGAATCACAATAAATAATAATAAACAAAAACGGTAAAATAAAAAAAACGTAATTGTTGAAAATTGGTGCCCAAGGTGTGGTACGACGCTTTACTTTCTGATGACTCGCTGCTTGTAAATTCGACTTTTGTGTGACAATTGATTTTTTAAGTTTCAGTTGCACAAATTTTTGTTTAAATGCAAATGCTAAGATGTAATGTCGTCTGATTTGTTTAATTAATTGATTATTTACTTAATATCTTGTTTGTAGATAATATACCAAGATAAAAATGCTTTGAAAATATTTTTTTTGTCAAAATAATTTTCCTTTAGTACAATAGCATAGAAAAGTTAACTGTAGTGGTAGATAAGATTTAATGAAAACGTAAAAAATATTATCCAATCAATGGATTTTGTTTGAACTTGTTTTTTTGCTATTGCATAATATTGTGGCTTCATCTTACAGCTTAAGGCCGTCAACTGAATCGAGCCAAGTCCAAGTTAATTGTTTTTATTGTGAAATTTTCATTTTACATTTTAAAATATACAGTGCAGCAGATTAACTTAACTAAAAGCTATATAAAGAGACTGAATGGTTACGGCAAAAACTAATAAAAGCATTTTCTGATACTTTTTAATTTCTAGATTTTAAACAAATGATAAAATGGTAAAATAGTAAAAAAAAATTTAATGTGCGAAAAAGTATAATTCATTCTTTTCTTTAATTCCGCTATTATTGATTTACTGAAACGAGACGTATTGTCTAATTCTGAGATCATAGGTATTAAATTCCCTACTAGAGGAATCCAAACCAGTTTTCAAAGTAGACTTTGATTTACCTTTTTTCCCCCACAAAGACCAAAAGTAATTCATCAATGTTTCGTGTGCACTAGTAGATGAAGCCGTATAACTGAATTAAGAATCAATACGTTGTAATCTTATAATTAAATTAACATTATTATATAACTGCATTATACTTTACTAATAATAATAACAATAATAATAATAATAATAATAATACAATAAATGTAGAGTTTTGTTCTGCTTGTTGACAACTAAAAGATTATCTAAATTAAAAAAATCAAGTGACACAGTAGTAGATTATAATCTCATCATAATTATCTGACCAAGTTCTAAATTATTATCTCAATTTAATTGTATTATAATAAGCAAATAACATACGTCTCATTTTCAAATAACATCAAAACAGAAAAATGTTTTAGTTTTTTAGATTTTCTAAATTTTTTAATAGCAAGTGTTTTATTATAAAATATGATTTAAATAGTTAATTGAATGACAAATTCATTTTATAAGGAATAAACGTCAAAGCCCACCTTTTTGTTGTATTTAAATTCAAGGTAAAAGTCACATTTTACGAGTTCTTTACGATACTGTTATATAATAATTAACGGTCACGTTACCAATAGTATTTGTAACAAAACAAATGACATTTTGTTAACATACTTCAATCTCTATTTCCGTAAACAAATGATAAGCGCAAATTTCGTAAGCTCTTAATAATAATAATATTTATTAACGCGGATATAATATAAACAAGAAGACTGCATTTAAATCAAAAAATTAAATTTTCACTTACCACGTCAAATCCAACTTCATAATGTGTGCCTCGAGTATAAAGAATGGGAATTGCGTGTCTGCGTCCAATTGGTTCAATTACAGGCATTTTTGAAAAAAAATATTTTTTATAAAAACAAAAGAAATAAGAAAACTAATGAATCGCAATAACAGCCACCCAAAATGGATTAACTTATAATGAGACTTTTCTTCTCCCCCACGTCTTTTATACCATGAGGATATTCTATGTATTGAGTGATAATCCCCACTACTACATTTCATTGCGATACTTCTTTAATAAGCAGATAAATGTCTTTATTTACATAATTAAAAAACAAAACATATTGTGGAACTAAAGAAACAGTGGAATTCGATTTTTTTGTCTTTGATGTGTTATTAAGCGATACTTAAAGATTACTAGCCGCACAATTTTCTTTTGTCTGTCTTTGTTTCCAATTCACAATTTTTAATGTTACACGAGGCAATAATTAATGAAATAATTGTCAATTTGATAAGAATTAAACAAAGGTCGAAAAAATGCGGTGGTTAGGTGCGATAGAGATAATCCAAAGTAAACACAAACAACTTTTTTTATAGTACGCCGTGCCGGTGTAATTACCTACAACAGTTTTTACTCTAACGAGCAAGTCATCTTTCATTTGTCTAGCTAAAGTCAAAAACAAAAGAAGGAATACATGGTGTAAACATCAATTATGATTTATAAATTAAACAAATTTCGCGCAAACTCGTTTCGTGTTCTAGATTTATTAGATATGAATTGATAAGATGACACAAAAGAAACGTTTTGTGTTTTTGAATAATTTAGTACAAAAATTAGGTTAATGAACTAAAATCGATAGTGTCTGTATGTACTTAAAATAGTGCTGAGTATTGATCTTCTAGACCTAAATTCAATGTAGGTCTTATATAATAGATAACTACCTAATACCGCAGGACCTATTTCATTCAAACTCTACATGTCGTAGCAACACCATTGAATTGCTAAGATTTCTAGATATAGTCATATTATTTATAGAAATCAGAAACGATAATATCATCACGGTAACAGAATTTAATCTATCTGATAATATAAATATCTTTCAGAAACTCGTATGTATTCAATTCTTTATCTGAAAATTGCAGTAGATGTTGATATAATTAAATTTGCAAATTAGCTTTATTATAAATGTTTCAAATTGCTTAAGTTTTTAATTTATCCAAGTTGTACAAATGCTAATTAATAATAATAAAAACAGTAATTGACTGCAGATATTATGATTATATTACAAATACGTCGACATGTACTACTTTTGGCTTCTTACAACATATCTAATACAATCTGTAATTGCTTTTACAGAAATAAACTGCCAACGGAATCGAAAACGGGGGGGGGGTTCAAACTATTCCTGCGTAAAGCTATAAGTGGAAAGGCCAAACAAGAATTTAGCCCAAAAATCTAAATTTGAATAGTTCTGTCTAAATTAATGAATTACGTGTCAATAACAAATTAAAAAATGTTAATCTTTTCGTGTCCTTTCAGGCAGAATTAAACAGCATATCAGTTAATTATCCCCCTAAAAATCGAAATTTCGTTCCATTAATTCCATTTAATTATCAGCACTTCAGGAAGGATAATAATTTAAACAATTTCAAGTTTCCCGTGTATTTTTCAATTTGGCATGAAGCCGAACCTACATAACGAACGTCTTTTGTTTTCCAGGAGTAATTATATTACCTAAGGAAGTGGTTCAGGGTAGATCTTATCTTAATCTGACCAAAATAGAGAGGAATACAAGGAAAAGAATAAAGAAGTTTGAAAGAAAATAAAAGAGAAAAAGAACAAGATGTGGGAACACAGATGCAGTCAAATAAATGCACATATAGGTGGCGCGAGATCGACAGAGGTTTGGAAAACAATAAAAAACCTAAAGCAATCTATAGAGAAAAATATATGTGTAATTAGTGACTTGGAAACATGGAAAAAATACTATAAAAACCTGTTAACGGAGAAAAGAGAAGAAAAAATCTTGATAAATGAGGATACAATGGAGGAACTTGATGAACCCCAATTAATATCAGATGAAAAACTAACAAAAAACCTTAAAGAAGTAAAGAATAGAAGATCACCACGACCAGGACAAATCACGACAGAACTAATCAAGAATGGAGGAAAAGCATTATTCGTAAGAATAAAGAAATCAATGTTTAATACAACGAAGAACATCGAGTGAATGGAAAGAATGCTACATAATATCAATATATAAAAAAGGAGACAGGAAAGATCCAAATAATTATAGAGGTTTGAGTGTAACTAGTTCACTCGACAGATTGTGGGGAAAAATAATTCAAAAGAGACGGAGAGCTAAAATTGGAGATACCACTGAAGAAGATCAACGTGGTTTTACACCATGCCGATCAGGCGTCGACAACCTATTTATTATACAACAACTAACTGAAAAAAGGATAGCCAAAAACGAAGAACCTTTGTTGACCTAAAAAAAGCTTATGACCAAGTATCCAGAAACAAGTTATGGCAAACATTAAAAACAGTAGGAGTAACACCAAACCTGATCCAGATCATATAAAAATTTTGCAGTGAAAATAAAGCCTACGTCAAGCAAGGAGAATATTTGTCAGAACCAATATACCTGACAAAAGGGCTACGACAAGGATGCAGTTTATCCTCGCTGATGTTCAACGTCTTTATTGAAATTGAGAGGATGGAAGCGTAACTGTAGATGTATGGGAATATCTATCAATGAGACAACCCGTTTACACCCAGTTCTGCCGACGACCAGGTCATTCTAGCTCAGGATTCTTATGACATGGAATTTATGCTTAGAAGACATTACAAAAAATATGAAAAATGGGGATTAGAGGTATGCATAAAAAAGACAGAATACCTGCTGACAAACTCAGAAGAGGGCAAACCCACAAAGTCGTGGAGAAAGGGTGTTAGACATGCAATGACAAGAAGGAACTTGGAAGAAGAAATGGTATACGATCAGGAGGCTTGGAAATTAGAAGTGGGAAAACGGCGATTAGCTGTATGATTATAGAATTAAAAATTCTGTAATTAATCCCAAATATATATAATATGTGTGTGGCTCGGAACATCTTACGTAAACGTGTTAAATACCATTGTCTTATCTCTTCCCGTCTTCCAGCTATGAATTTTCTAGAGCCGCCGTTGGGAATGGCAGAAGTTTATGATAGCGACTGCATATAGAACCGCCATAGGCATAAGTATACCAAAAGGCGTTCCAATATCTTTCAAAAATCTCCAGTTTACTTACCCTAGACACACGCTTATGGAATGAAAGTCAACTTTGAATAGCTTAAAACAATGGGAATGGATGTCTAAGTAAGGTTCCCTTACTTATATTTCTCAATTTCTGAAACTAAAGGCCAGATAAATTCTCCGACATGTGATTGATACATAATCTCTATTGGCCCGCAATGAGAACATACTTATATGCAAAAACCATCAAAATCGCCTCAGCAGTTTTCGAGATGCAACATAGCAATGCCCCAAGAACGTCATTTTTGGACCTTTGATGCCTTTGTTTTTCAATCCTAAGCGCAATTAAAGATGTAGAGTAGAGACGTAGTGTCTTAGACAAAAAAAAAGAAAGTGTGTCAGTAAAGATGTTTAATTTTGGAAACGTGTTTGCTACCCAGCAAACTTTTAAATTATCATCGTTTTTGTCTTCAAAATATCTTCAAAATTCCTTTTACAACTTTTACTTGTTTTTTGGTTTGACACTACCATTTAGAAAGAAAATGACATAAACATAACCTCAGATTCAACAAAAAATGCTCTAACGCTTTCGATCAAATACTTATACTATTATGTCGTGGTCTGCTTTTTTCCACCGTGACCTTTGCAGATTTAAATTCGTCCATTTTTCATGTTTGTTGCAACACCTCTCTTAAATTTCTATGAATTTTCGAAAATTCCATCATCACTAAAACGCCTTTGCGTGCCACCTAAAAACCTCAGTTTTACAGTTTGCTGAATATGACGTATTACCAGTCTTCCTTCTTATACCTTACTACGCGCTAGTCCTATTTGAAACTGACCTTTTACGCATCATTGGCCAATTTATGAGATGATACTCAAGGTTGTAAAACTCAAGTATTATTTCATAATAAGAGAAGAAAAAACAAAATTTGGCATAAACCTCATGCGCACATAACAAATCTTTTGTCATTCTCTTTGTAATTATATTTTATCTAATTGTACACATATAAGGTGTTAATATAATAATAAGGATGCGCTTCCTTATGTTTATGCCGAAACCGGTAGTGCAACAAAAATCGTTCTACAAGCATAAGGAAGTACTATTCTCTTATTTATTAAATTCATAAATTAATTAAACGAAGGTAAATGTATTTAGAAACAAATTAAAAACACTTTTGTTTATTTTTCGTTTCTACTGTTTGCTAGTGGATTATCTATTCCAAATCTCTCTAAAAATGTAAGTAATTACTGTAAGAAACAACAATAAAAAAAGAAAACCCAAAAAAATTTTACCTGTTCAAAACAAAAACACGAAACTTGAACTTCAAGTACACACAACTATAGTCTCAACTGTACATTCCTAGACGCAAATAGTAAATTACCATACGTATATGATTTATACTGTGTAAAGTTCTTTTCTTGCTTTTCAGACTATAGATGTTCTTAAGCACCCAATTATGTTTGTCATTCTGGTTTTTCTTTTACAAACAAACAAGGCCATCAATAATGGCACTGTCAAGTTGACAAGCAATGTCAACAAATATAATTAATTTATATGAGATTTGTTGACATCACTGTCACTTGACCGACATTATTTAGAGTCTTTGATTGTTTGTAACTAGAAAAAACAAAATGACAAACATAACTGAATGTTTAAAAACATCTAGTCTAGAAAATAGAAAAAAATATGAACTTTACATAAAATACTTCCGGTAAGGTCCAGTACAACTCTGTTAAGCTACACAAGCTATGTACATTTTTATATTGTAGAATTCAGAGTAAGTCATGGTGCAACACTGTAAATTGGATTCGGACCCGCCGTAAGCGGGTGTGCAGGGTGTGCACCGCACACGGGCGGCACGTTCAGGGGGGCGCCACGTTCATGTTCATACATTCTCATTAATTAGTACACAGATACAATTTAGTGAATGGCTTTATTGTTTTTCAAAATATTTACCCTTAGCATCAATACCCTTTTGCTTACGCTAGAACCAATTTTCGAAGCATTTGTTCCAATCTGAAGCTCGTATACCTCAGAAACCAGTTGCCTAAACGCCTCAACGGCTGCTTCAGGTGAAGAATAACATTCACCACGCATCTTGTTTTTGATTGTCGGAAACAGAAAAAAGTCATTTGGTGCTAAATCAGGTGAATATGGACAATGCGACATCAATTTCACTTTTTCACACGCTAAAAACTTATGTGGGTGCTAGCATTGTCGTGGTGAAGAATAATGCGTCGATGTGAATTGTTTTTACTGATTTCACGGATGACTTCCGGCAAACAAAATGTTGTGTTTCAATCAGCGTTTACAGTTCTTCGATCCTCTAAAGCTATGGTTGTCACATGTCCAGAAATACGGAAGAAACGAGCGATCATTTACTTTGCAACACTGCGTGAACGAACAACTTTTGCGAGTTTTGATTCATCTCAATTCATCTCGAAACATCCAAACAGTAGATTGTTGTTTAACTCCTGGATCTTATGAGTAGATCCAACTTTCGTCACCAGTAACAATGTCGTACACTAAATTTGAATGATCTCGGTTGAATTTCTTCGGCATTTCTTTGCACCAATTTACACGTTTAAATGATCGTGTAGAATCGAGTGTATTGCTTTCACGTCAATACCCTATTTCACGGTATGTCACATGCCGATCGCGCTCGATCGTTTTACGCACGGCATCAACGTTAGTGGCAACAATAGACTGAACGAATCACCTTCACAAAATTCATCACTGCGAAAAGAACGCCTACGCTGGAACTCAGCAAACCAATTATAATCAGTTTTAGTTGATAGAGTTTCCTCACAAAAAGCTGCATTAAGCCGTTCGATGCATTGTTTTGGTGTTAGGTGCTTCGAAAATCGTAAAAAAATCATTACTCAAAAATGTTCACGCGAGAGTTCTATTTTTTCACAAAATTACTTTTTTTCAAACCGCTATGTAAACAGAACTGGTTAGCTTGGATATGAACTGTCAACTGAATTATAGGTTATAAGTGACAAATTTTTCGAATTTGACAATTGTATAACACTGACACCACCGGAAGTACCCGATTGCAGAAATTTCTCCAGCATTATGAAAGACGTTTACTTCTTGTGACAATACTTTTTTCTGCATGTACATTTATTGCATGCATTGTCTCGCATTTATTATTATGTTTTAATTATGAAACCCAGTTGATTGTGAGACAAAGTACCGACGATTGCAAATTGAGTTCAGAAACGATTTTTTTCCACTAGAGGCGCTGTTGTTCTAGGTTAAATTTGACAACTTTAAAAGTCAGTTTATAAGTTTGAGGTTATTAAAACTTAAATTTTAGAAAAAAAACTGATAAACTGTCGTTTAGACTTAACGTGGAATAACAGCTCCTTTAGAGGAGAGAAAATCGCTAATGAGCCCAATTTGCGATCGTGTTTTGTTAGGTGCCGGTACTTTGTCTCACATCAACTGGCTTTGTCAATTATCACATAACAACACCATCTACTGGCATCTATCAGAATTAAGATGCGAAACGTCTACAGCTTTGAACCACCTTAACAAAAGTAGGTACAATCACAAAAAACCCACATTTGGTACAATAAATGAGTGAGAGCCGAGCGTTTGACATTGACATTGATTTTTGAAAATTTTATGTCATAAACATGTAATGATAATAAATGGTTTGACTTTGTAAAGTATTTCTTTACTTTGTACAAGCCCAGTCAGGGACAGAGGATGGGTGCGGGGGCGGCATAGTCGGTTTTGCACACGGGCGTTCAGGTGGCTAGCGGTGGGCCTGATTATTGAACTTTTCAAAAAGGTTACCAAATTAAACTTTTAGGTTAAATGTCTGTCATTTACAATGGTGATCTAAATGTCAGAACTTTTAACAAAATAGTTATTTATATAACAAGAGTGCAAAGTTGACGTTTTTGAACGAGTAGGAAGTTTATGGTACGAGCAACAAGCATCTTCTTCTCTTGTACTATTATCTTTACAAATAAATACATGCCTGGCAATAATGGATTTTACAGCAGAGACAAAGAAAACGTCCCAAACAACATTAAATTTAAATGTAAACAGAAATCTGAGAAGAGAATTTTAGTCTGGGTCACAATTTAGACATTCTTCTGATGGTTCAGCTACTAGTGCAGAAGTGTATCGAAACCAGTGCTCGCCAATAGTGCATACATTCATTGATACTTATTATTCTGATAGTAACTATGTGTTCTGGTTTAACTTAGCGTCCTCACATTACGCAAAGAGCGACCAATGTCTACACAGCAAAAATATAAATTTTATTTCGAAAAATGCAAATCCTCCCAATGTAACGAAAACCCGACCTGAAGAAGACTTTTGGGACATTTTTGCTTCTTCACTCTACGAAAACGGATGGAAAGCAACTTTGTGTGAAAAAAAGCTCAAAGAAATAGAAATAGAGACAGATTGTTGTACCCTCAAGGTGCATGTCGTCTATAGATGTAAATGAAAGTGGTTAGTTCA
>VTPC01090213.1:105245-157433 GCA_011009095.1 Ignelater luminosus | reverse complement strand
CGTGGATTGAAAACTAAAGTCGGTTAAATTATTATATCACTTAACTGAACAAAATGAACAAATGAACAAAAAAGTTTATGGATCATCAAAAATTTTTGTAATTTTTGCATTATATTCAGATAATTCCAAAAAGGTAATAAATATCAAATTGTCAACATGAAAGTAATTCATAGTTGAAATTTAAAAAAAACGAGTATTCCATGATATCTGGTTCCAAACAATCAGGGTGGGTAATCAACATGTCCCAACTCTTCTAACAATATTATAAAGGAACTCTAGACCTTTTAAATGGCTCGAGTTTTAAAACAAAGTATTACAAATTCTGATAGTTTTAGGTTTAGTTTTAAAGTTATTCAAAGATTGTTTGACCACTGTAACGTAAATAAATTTCAGCAAATTGCATTATGATAATAATAATAATGTTATCTACATAGAGCTTGAAGGAATTCTAGTCACATTACGCGTTTGTTAACCACTGTTTGACAAATCTGTAGTTTTCTAGAATCTACAACTTTAAGACTTTGCATGAAAGAGATATCAAAGATACTATTGCAACAATTTGATCCATAAGATTAGTTGATAAAAGTTTTTAAGGCCTGTAATGAGTAATGTAAGTAATGAGTAAGTAATGAGACAAACTTTTAAGTAAGATTTTTAAAATATATTTTGTTAAATGAAAACTATGACCCATGCAATAGATCCACCATGCCTTATTGTTAGCATGAAAATGGCATTTTGCAAAATTGTCAAACCACCACTTTTTTCCATCTTTTTCAATTTATGTCTGACCTTATTCATTAAGCGCAAACCATTTTAATTATGCAGTCTTAACCTTTTTCAAATTCTAGATTTTAGAGATACGATTGATTTGGCTGCTCAATTTTTCTTGTCAACCTTCATAGACAAAGTAGTACAAAACCTTTCGGTAGTCCTGGCTTTGGGCACTCTAGACGAATTTATTTCTTTAAGTGTAAAGGGCATGTTTTGTTGATGGAACAAATTTGTAATTTCTTTGTCATAATAATGCAACTGACTGAGTTAAGATAAAATGCTCGATACAGTTTTTAATATCAAAAGCAATATCTCGGAGCACTAGTGCGCAAAAATATTACTTTTGGACACCAGTGCTTAAAAGGGTCGCTTTTGACACCAAAAACTGTACCAAATTCTATTTGACACGGGCATAGAAAAAATGGTGTATGCAACACATGCCAAAAGAGCAATTCTTTGCACTCATGCGATTGTAGACTTTGCCTGGCGGCTCGGCTTACAACTTGCTCTTTTGACAATTTCTTAATCGTTTTTTGAGGTACATAAACGAAAAAGTAATATATTATATGTAACTATATATATATATATATATATATATATATATATATATATATATATATATATATATAAGTTTATGTACCTTTATTACCATATTCATGACCTTGATGAAATTTTATAAAATGTTATTTTTCTAATAAAGGATAGACTTACCAATTGGAAAGGTTAGAATTTTTGCAAAAAAAGATGCTTTTACTAAGTCACATTGTACTATTTTCTTAATGATATTTTAAGCATTTTGTGCATTGGTTGCCTTCAGCAAACTACCGTCCATTCCAACACTGCTAAACATGAATTTCTCTGCATCAGAACCGAAAGAACTGGTCAAAACATAATAGAATCCAACCTCTCCCAACAAACATTTTATACATTCTGACAAATTCAGATTTAAACACCATTTTTCTCTTAATTTTCCATCGCTAGGAAATTCGTGGTAAGACTTTTAAATATTTTCTTGCATGCAGTTAGAAATATAACATATGCGAATGTGAGGCATCTCAAACAAGCAACAAAAACTTAAATATGAAAAAGAACAGCACAAATAATTACAAATATGGAAAATATACAAAAGGAACTGTCCTATATACATGAAGAGTTGCACTACTGACAAATAAAATCAATCCTTGTTAAAGAAAACAAATTCAAAAACTTTTAAGCAACAAGTCAAAAAACATACATAACCCCCAAATTTTAAGAATTAACACGAATAGTAATAAATCGTGATTTGTATTTGGCGCGTTATTGGCGTCAGATGATGGAGAAGGCCGTGCTTAAAACTAGAATTCCTCAATGTAACAACTGAATTTAAATGATTGGCAGTTGCTCAGGAAATCTGTAAATCCAGGGATCCTTTCCTTTCACTGTAGCATCCAGATTTGCAAGCAAGATCATGCCTAAAACAAAATAATTAAGATATTCATTTGAACTAATTAATTGAAGCGTGCTATTGTATCAAAACTTATCTATCCATACAGAAATGTATAGGATGTTCCATTAAAAAAAATAAGATATTCATGTTTGAAGTTCGTTAACTTTAAGCGTTTCTAACGGTCTTAAGAAGATATTGGTTGACAATTTCTTGCTACATTCTGGCAGCTTATCATGGTCACACACTTGCGAGAAACAAGTCTATAGTTTAAACAGCCTGTGAACCACAACTCACTGATTCAAAACCCACAAAACAAAAAATACCTGGTTTTTTCAAAACAATGTAAGAATAGAATTTAGTTGATAGATAATCAAGTGCCGAAAACAATGCAGTTTGAATTTCTGTCCTATTTTTATAACGGAATTATAACAAACATGCGTCTTAGGTGGGACACCCTGTATAACATTTAAGAGAGGTATATTGAGGTTGTTGTGTTAAAATTGCTTTTTGTCGAAAGTTTTTGTACAGAAAACGCTTTGGAACGGAAAGATCGGTAGCGATTGCTTTTTGTTGTTTTTTGTGAGATATTTTGTATCTTTGCCGTATTGACTTCGGATTTTTTGTCTTGTAGTGAAAAACGAGCCTTCGCCGGTCTTTTGTTTCTTTTTTGTTAGATGACTCGCATCTTCGGAACGGATAATAGTAGAGAAATAGACGTCAAAATTCAAATGTTGATTCCAAACAAAACTAGTCTCTTAGCAACGGTAGTTACGGACAGCCCATGTTGTGTATGTTAACCAATAACTATTGGAAAAAAGTATTGTTCATGAAGGACTTTCTTATTTACCAAGTACATAAATTACAGTGATAGAATTTGCTTTATTATTAGAAATATTGTGTAAGGGTAGACAAGGTATATCAATAAAGTTAAATTATCGTATCATCTTTTCTACAGGGTGTCCCTAAAAGATCTCTAGAATGCCCTACCACATATTCCTCAGACCAAAATAGAACGATTTAATCAAACATACCTTTATCCAAAAGTGTTCCCTTAAGGCGGACGATATTTGCTTACCTACTGAGGGGGAAGGGGTGTTATTGGTGGCGTTATGTTGCGTTATAAGATGTAAGAAGTGGTTTGGCGTTACGTAACTTCGTTTTTGGGGTTTCTGAGTTCGAAGGGGCCTCTGTGCCTGGCTTGGAGTCTGAGGGCGACACCACATCTGCTTTTAAATTTAAAGGGAAAAAGTGTTGGACGCGGCGTTACGTAACTATCAAAGAGGGATTCAGAGTTGCCTTGTAAGGGAGCCAATTTTGTGTTAGGTAATTTAAGGACAGACAATTAATGAGTTCGAAGATGGACGAATGCAGCAAATCATCCGCGTTTTACTCAACTAGTAAGCAGTACTATTGAGTAGTATACGCACAACAACTCTTACCTCTTAGTAAAAGTATTTATGATGTCTATGAAATTAACAATCAGTCAATTAATAAGGTACCTTTTTTTGATCAGGCGTTAATCATGCATTAAATTTTTCCAAGTATTAGTGTCTTGAAATTGTCGCATACAATCGGCTAATAAAGTTTAAACTTTACACTGATTTCCCTAGAAGGAAAATCCCAAAAAGCAGCTCTTCAACCTACTCGCTTGGCTACTATTTGCTTAATGCCCAATATTTTATTGGCCTAGAATAGTGGTTGCACTACTTAAAGAAGAGCATTCACAACGAAACGTTTCCCATATATTGATTACATACCTGGAAGTAGGAATTGTACGAAGAAGGCAATATCTTCAACGTCTATCTGGAAAGATCAACTTAATGCGTCTTTGGGTTTTGCGCATTCGAACAAATACTGCTAGTGGTGACCAAACCATACGCAATAAACCCCATGAAGCTTATGTGAGATCAAAAAAGCTGCCAAAGTCCCTAAATTAACCGATGGTCATAGAAAGTCTGCACGTCAACACGTAGATTGAAATTTAGGTAACTGAAGCAGAGAGATTTCCACTGAGTAACTGCAATAAACGTGTAGAAATGTGGAGAAGACAGAGTGAAGATATTTGAACAAAACTGTCTAAGAAACAATACGTGTTGGTGGTGGGTCGGTTATATGATGTGGTTATGCATAACTTTAAATGATAGCACAAGTTTGGCGGTGATAAGAAATGGCTCTTTGACAGCAAAAGGCTATATAAATGATATCCCAGCTATATCCACGAGTCGTAATACCATTCATTGCAAAAACAGGTAGCGGCTACATTTTTCAGCATGATAAAGTACGTCTTAATGTGGACAATACCATTGGATTTGACTACATTCTAGTCAGCGGCGAAATGACCGTAGTAATTGAAGCCACAAGTTTCAGTAACAACAATCTATACTAAAAATTACGAAGAAAAAAGGAAAACCATGATTTATGAGTCGTAATTCATATTAAAATTATCAATTAACATAAGATTATGAATTAAAGTTTGGTACATATAAAGCAGTACATAGAAAATGCAGTACTTTCATAACTTTATTTAGTGTAATACGGAGGCTGATGATTTAACTCCAGAGTGTGCTACTAGCGCTTGGTTGGTTAGTTTCTGTGTAATTGGACGATTTAATCCAATTAACCGTTCTCAGTGCACCTTGCAGTTAGGACACCGGCCGTCGCATTATTTTTTATGAAGTTAGATTGTTTCTTTACAGCACATAACTTTTTACTGAAGAAGAAAAAATAAAAGAAGAGATTAGGTATCAGGTACATTTTCTTTTTATTTAATTTCGACAAAAAAACTATAGAAGTGAAGATGCAAGGTCCTTGAAAAAAGTAAATGGATCTATCTAAAGTACTTTCTAATATTTAAATTATTTATTTACAGTTTTGATGGGCTTTGAATAACAACAATTTAAGTTAATTTAGTTAATGGTCATAATCTCCAATCAAAATTCTGGCATTTTAAGATATTTGCAAGAATGCGTTATCAGGACAGTATACCAAGTATCCGTTTGTATAGACAATGTGCATTATAATAATACAACATATTTTGACGTTTAAAATTGTCAAGCAGTTTTAAAGTTGGCTGAGTGTCGACGTGTTTAAATTCATTTTTTATACGTACATTGGAAAAAAATTTCTAATAATTTTTGTTTTTGTAAACAATAATTGACACTTTAAGGTATGAAATTTTGGTATATTTATTGCAAACACATCTCTTAATTCAAAAATGGGTAAGGTAACAAAATTTTTAGTAGAAACGCTGCCTCCGCCTAATATAGCAACGATGGCACCGGCTCCGCAAAAAATTAATCTTAAAGATAAGGTTGAGGATGGTGAAATTGATCTTAGTATGTCAGACTTACAAGACGTACCAGTAAAAGAGATCGTAAGTATTGAAACTCCCCACTATATAAGTTTATACTTTTAAACGATTCAAACTATTTTTTAATTTCTCAATTAAATTGTGCACGATAAAGAGATATAGCTATTGAAAACAATAATTCACATTGTAGGCTGCCATAAAAAAAGCTCACAGCTTGGATTTGTCTAATAATCACATATCGATACTACCTGTAAGTACAGTTGTTTCAGTTATAGGTTTTTTAGTAAATTTTCAAACATAAATATTGCTTACAGAAAAACTTTTCAACTTTAGTACATCTAATAAAATTGGATTTAAGTAAAAATCAGTTAAAAGAATTGCCAGAAAATTTTGGTGATTTAGTAAAACTGAAACACCTTGACTTGTATAAAAATCAACTGCAACATTTGCCATTAAGTTTTAGTAAATTAAAAGCCTTAAAATGGCTCGACTTAAAAGACAATCCATTAGTGCCAGCGATAGCAACTGTTGCAGGTCCATGTTTGGAGAGTAAACAGTGTCAACAGTGTGCAAAGGACATTGTAAATTTTTATTCCCAATTGCAGATGAAAGTTGATGAAGAGAGAAAAGTGCGTGAAACGCAAAGGCAAAAAGATCTGCAGATTAATGCACAGAAATTGAAGCAGGAAAAGAAAAGTAAGAAAGATAAAAAGGAGAAAAATAAAAAGAATAAAGAGAATGGGCAGTTTGTGTCTGATCCAAAATCTGGAGGAGATTCTGAAGAAAATACAAATAGAAATTCACGTGATGCTAAAAAAATTAAAAAGCAATCGAAATTGTCATCAATATACGGCCTTATCAAGTTCTTATTTATAACCATGTTAACTTTAGGAATTGTTTTATTTGTTTTGACAGCCGCTAAAGTTAAACATGTTCAAATGTTAGAAAGTAAAGTGGTTGATTTGTGGTACAATGGTCTTGGTCATTTACCTGACGAATATCAAATTTATGGAATAACAGCAGGAGAAAATATAAAGCACGTGCATGAACTTACTGGAAAGGGAGTTGAAACATTGACCAATTACTTATGTGAATTAAGTAAAAATAAAAGTATTCACATAATCTACAATGAAGTAACTAACGTGTTTAAAAATGTTACACAAAGTGCCACTGAATTTTATCTAAAAGTGTTTGGAAAGTAAAAATTTCATGTGATTTATTATCTGCAATGAATTCTGAACAACGATGATAATGTAATAATACTTCTATACAGATGCATAAAAGATCTATTTGTATTTTTTCACTGCAAGTGTAAATAACAAAATGTTGATATGTGAAAATATGTGAACATATTTGCATTAAATTTTGTTTCCAATATTGTGTTTTTGTTTTGATTAGAATTATACGCTTGGTCAGAGTAATATTATTCTTGAGATCTACAAAACTTCATGTATTATGTATTTTTAAGTTTCACTGCTTCATAATGGAATAAAATTAAAAGAAAATGTTCTTTCATAAAACAGACTTTGAAAGTTACAATCTTACTTTCACCAGGTGTTTAATTGATGAGCTGTTTTGTTATGTCTTCAACTAGCTAAAAGATATCGTTATCAATATTAGATTGTAATAATGAATCACCTTGCTAAAATTATGCTCGTACAATTATATGTTTATTGAATAGTTCTTTATCAAGTATTTAAAATTATTGTTCTACATCTACATGGTTTAATGTAAGTTTAGTAAGGTTTGGTTTATCAATTATTTATCTGCAGGAAATAAAACAGACACCATGTAGCATGTTGTATTAAAAAGACAATTACAAAGTAGTAGAAAAATATGATAATTGTTGCAAAAATACTTGAAGCCCCTTAACAATTTCTTGTGATGCAACCCAATGAACATCTGAGTCAGGTTAGAAAAATATTACCTATTTTGAAGAGAATTTATAAATGCTTTTGTTTAAATAAATATATTCACAGCTTACTACATATTTGCTAAAAATGAAAATATTTGATTTTCTTTGAAATTGAGTATTGATAATGAATAAGAATAGAAAAGACTAGCAGAGAGGGTTTCAGAGAATTTGTTCTGGAAGAAAAAAAAATATTTTTGTAATCTTCCTTCGTTTTACTTCAGGGGTGGAGCAGAAATGCAATTTTCTCTAAATGGAATGCTTACTTAGTTCTTGAATTACTGAATAGCACATTTTTAGTGCCTACATTGTTGAATTTGGGTTTTTCAGTTTGTTATCTTGGGTGTAGAAATTGTTGAAATCAGAAGATTACGACCCATATAGCACCAGACGTCCATTTGTCATCCAAATTTTGTCCCGACGTGCATGGACGTCCACTGGACGACCGGTAGTGGACGTCTACTGGACATCCATTTTAATCCAAAAATCGTCCAAAGTATGCCCAAAGGTCGTCCAGATTATGTCCAAACATCGTCTGAATTATGTATGTCCAAAAACTGTCAAATTACGTACAAAAAAATGTACAAATTATGTCCAGTAACGGACGTCCAAAGTTGTGACAAATGGACGTCCACTGGACATCCATCCGTCGAAATTTGGACGTCCAATGGACATCCATAGGATGTCCGTGTGCTATATGGGGAATATCTGATGCTCCCTTAAAAAGTTTACTACAAAACTACAAAGAAGTTGAAGAGCTCTATCTGCTGTAATTCAGTTAGTTTTTGATTTTCTTCTAGTTTTATTTAATTCTCAGCTAAACTGCTACGGAAAAGTGTGATTTATACTGCAACAGAAAATAGGGCTCTTATACCCTGCAGCTTGAAGGTCATATTTACTTCGAGCCCATATCAATTCAGTAGAATTCAATTTGCAATGGTAAGATGATAAGTGTAGAATCATAAATCTTCCATTTGGTATGATAGGTAGGTATCTATTGCACATATTTTGCTTATGTTTGTTATGTAGCTAGTGGACAGTGGGGGCTCAAATTGATTTTTTATAATACTTGCTTAATTTTCTGCAAAATTAGATACTTAGAATAAAAATAAAACAATTTAAACAAACACAACAGCCTTGTAAATTTTTCAGTACTGAATTATTTTTGAAAAGTACTTTCAACAGTAATACATTTTCGTATGGAATGGCTTTCTCTCGCAACCATTCAATCTTTCTCCATGCTGAAGTTGAGAATAACAAGGTGCACTATTCACGACAACAGTGGAATCTTTCTACAATATAGGTAATATTTTAACAAACTATTTTTCAGATACTTTTTGCTACCATGTCTTCGTGATACTCTCTGGTTTGTCTGAATCACGATGAATAAAAATATAAATTTTAAATATACAAATTAAACAAAACAATTAACATAAACACTATGTTCAAAAATAAAGTGTGAAAATATCCAGAAAACAAGGAAAATAATTACTCCAATATTTAGTTTAATAAAATATAAAAAAGAAGGAACAAAATCGTCAATATTCACTTCTGACGACAGACTGAGAAATGCCAGTTACCAATCATCGAAAGAATTCTTTACAAAACTGTCTGTGTAAAAGTCGACCCCACTGCGGTATTAGCCATTTGTAGCATCTTCCCAAACACTGTACTGATAAAATGGCAAATATACGTAATACATTCAGGAGACCAAGTTTTGATATTTATTTCTCCCTATTTCTACTCTTTTCGGTAATCTTATCTCTTTTACTCTTTTTATAAATGAAATGATCTATTCTTATTTAAAATTTGCCTAAAAATGAATCTATTACCATCAGCATGCATGAAAGGGTAAGTCTTGTCATCAAAGTATTGTTTTGCTTGCAATAGTTAATTTTATTCTATTAAACATATTTCTTTAGATATACTAATTTCTTAAGAAACTTTATTTTCTTAAAGAATTTCTAGAACTCTAAGCTAATTTAACCAATTTATTGTACTTCAGGCTTTATTGCCAAAATTATGGAGTCATTGTCTAATGTGTAATTAATGATTAAGCTTGCAGGTATTATTTTTTGCCTTCATCCCGTATAGTTTTCAAGTTTGGTTTCTTTATTTTCGATCACTAGATATAAATAATAATAAGTTATCAAATCAAATTTTTAGGTTATCGAGCAGACTCAAACACAGAAAGAATTGCTACATATAGCGTCAATAAAAAGGTAATTTAGAATTAAGTAATTTTATTGCGTACAATGTGGGTACAATATAAGAATGATTAAATCATTTTTATAGTGTTGAGATTGAGGTTATTTTTGCGTTATTTATGTTTAGAATATTCTAAGTATTTATGATATGAATTGCAAGCAAATATCGCATACCTTAACATATGTATATTCTATGATATCTATAATGCTTTAATATTGTTTGACATTGAATAAAGCAAACGTCACGTTTCAGTTTCGTGAAGTTTGCAGACGTACATATTTGTTGTAAATACAGGGTGTATCTCTGAATCTAACTACCTGACTTCGCATTGTAAGCCCTAGTCACATTATAAAATAATTTGATCAAACTTGACTATCAGTCTAGAATGATGACGTCAAAACTGACAAACTCAAGATTGTATCAAACTGGATGGTCACACTATAAATAAAATAGTTTGGTCAAACTGTGAGGTTAGGTAGCCGTGTTTGCGTTGGTATTTACAAAAATACTGCGTTTTTTAAATTTTGCGAAGTTAGAATATTAAATTAATTTATTATTTCTTTTACATTTTGTTGTTTTTTTATTTATTTATTTTTATTCACTACTGACCACAAAAAACTGTAATAATTATATTTTTACTATAAATAATTTTTAGAATAATAATTAGTTACTATTTTACATTTTAATATCTGCGTATACAAACACCAGGTGAGTTGGTATTGTTTTGTAAAAATGAACAAAAAAAGCTGTAGTAGCTGTTTCAACATTAGGATTAGCATTGAAGCAGAATGAAAATAATAACGAATAGCAAAACAAACACGAATAACCCTCTATAACCTTCTTGGCTTTGCGTCTGCTTTACTATTTTCAAATTCAATCACGTAAGACATCGCATCAAACTGACTGACGGATTTAGAAACGCCTCTAAAACTTAGAAAATTTGACCAAACTAAAGGTATGACATCATTGTTTCAGACTGCTAGTCAAGTTTGATCAAACTGACTGATAGTGTAACAGGTTTTACTCAAAAGATTTGGTTTTTAAAAACAAGCGTGTGTATCAGGCATGACAACCGTTATGGGTCCGAAATTCCGTTTCTGATTTTGGTACTACAGATCTTGGTGGTTCCGATTTTGACATTTTTTGGAAACTTTATTGGCTAGCTGATTCCGATACTAAGAACCGTTTTAAAACCGTTATTTCAGATGATTCAGGTTCCACTTTACGGTTCTTTTCTTTTAAGTAAATGGCGTCTTTAAAGTAAAACTTTTGATTCATAGTGATTTTCTCAAAGTTTGATTATACATTATACTAAATCTAGTAAGTATGATGATCTTATCTTTTGTTTCCTTATATCTTGTTATGATCTAAGGTTATGGTATTCTTCATCTTCGATTTCAGATTTTAGTGACCTTTGGTTGGGCGATGGTTTTCATTAATCAGTCTGCATAGTCTATTGAAGTGACTGTATTGTCTCAACTTGCGATCATAGAACATCTAATAACAAATAATGAAATACCTTTAATACTTTTATACAGGGTCGATGCCAAAAGCGTGCAAATGCACAATAGAAAATAAGATAACTGAAACTGTCGTTAAACGCATCACGCCAATTAATATAGGTTGATAAAACTCTTAAGACTACGTATGTACCTCGAAATTGTACAATATGATGTCTAAAATTTTAGGTTAGTTGTGTAATTTATTTGTAGAATTGGTTCTGTAACTTTATTAAAAATATCCAAACTTCTAGAAATATCATGTAGCTAATTATAAATGCAAGTTGATCAATCTGAACGTTTTTTTGGCGTAACTCGTTACATTTTCAGATTGTTTGGACAGAATTAACACTATGCCCTTTTATAAAATAATTTGATCTTTAGATCAAGGTTATTAAAGTACAGAAGGGTTGACTTTTTATCACTTCTTTCATGTTGACTCAAAGGTCTAATTTTGAAAATTTCAGCCCTTACACAGCTCAAACTGGAAATCTGGTTTGAGGAGGATATCGTCATTCTGTTTTGTTTTCTATTGCTTACTATGACGTCAAGAGCTCGAAGCTCTGAGGGATTGCGAAAGGTGGCTATAGAGAAATGCACTTTTCTATCAAGTGATTGGGATAGTTACAGAAGGAAAGTATCGCCTCGGATCAAAGCAACCAGTGAAGCGGGAATCAAAAAGATAAAAGTGAATTTTTTTGTGGTATATGTGTTGACATGATGAATGTGGAAAACTGAGGTTTATCCAAGGTTATTTAAGGTGTATTCAACTTTGTTATTGTTTGAGAAAAATGTGTTGTTGCGAAAATCTTTAAATCCAGAATTACTGAAAACCCAAAGTACCTGTTTGATGGTTTGGTCACAGAAGAGACTAGCATGGTGTTTCTTATGGTTCAGTACTAACAGGCTTTTTCCGTTAGTCGTCTTGAAAGGAAAGAATGCGGACAGCGTTGTGTGCGCGAATGGCCACCTCCGTGACACAGACAAGGAAATTGCTTTGTGTACGAATTTAATACGAGGAAGTCAGTCATGGAGGTGAATGAAGTGCAAATTATCTAGGGATGAGGGCAGAGTGGCCAAAAAAATGGAGTGGTTCAGGATAGGAACTCACAATAGAGAAGTTTGCAAGGTCTTTCCCAGAAGGCTGAAATTTCAACTTGAAATTTCGAACATCATTCTGGGCAAATCCTCATTAAATTATTTCCTTGAAATACTGCACTTGGAAGTTATTTTATTAAGTTTCTTTTAATAAACAAGATGAGATCAACGGAATTAATTTTCTAATAGCTTGTGTTAATTATAAAACTTGCACTCAGACGCCTTTTATCTCTATATGTAGTATACAGGATGTCTCACTTAAGACGAACTCTTGTAATAAAACTTTAAACTTATTACACCCAATGGAATCCAGTTTTTCAAGACAAAGCATTGAAACTATAATTAATAGCCTACTGTGTATATTTTAAAAAAATATGTGTAGTGTTTTATTTTTCTGTTTTGTTTTGATTTCAATAATTAATAACGATAACGATTTATTATTTATTCATAGTATTTCGCATAAAAAATATTTATGTTGAACTACCCGTACACGAAACCTTATCAATGATATTAATTGGAGCGTAGAGATATGTTAATGCGCAAAACCTTAAAGGGAATTTAACATTTAAGTAGGCACAGGCGGTACATAAATTGTTCGAATTCTTGATCGTTTTAGTACAACAGATTATGGAGGTGTACTGTTATTGATCCTGTTTATGAATCTAGCAAAAACTTTGTTGTGACAAAAAACATCATATAAGCAACATTTGAAAATTACTTATTGTTACTATGGCATTACGAGTATAATTTTTTACCGCGTTTTATACACTGGTTTTATAATAATAAAAACAATTGCATTGATACATAGTAAGCAACTTGACGAAATGATAAAATAGTCGAAACACCTACACAGAGCTAGAACTAAAGGTTAATACTTATCTACTTAAACAATTATAATCCAGCGACCTTTAAGTGATATAAACATTACCGTATTACAAGTACTATCATTGCGTTTCAAAGCGTAGACAAGATGAGTTCATTTAAAATTTTTTTAGTTACTTATATTTTTTATAATGCAGTTACTATGGGTAATGGTATCAGGTATGATCCAACATGGGAAAGTTTAGACACCCGACCTCTTCCACAATGGTATGATGATGCCAAAATTGGAATTTTTATTCATTGGGGAGTTTATTCTGTACCGAGTTTTGGAACGGAATGGTTTTGGAGTAATTGGAAAAGTAAGTCTGTTTTATTGGTTTTTAATATTAAGATTTTATAAAAAAAATTTTAATTTTACTTTTCTTTTGTTATTATCATTTTGGACTAACTGTAAAAAGTCATGTAAAAGTCATGTAAAAAGTCATGTAAAAGTCATTAAAAAGTAATGCAAATCAAAAAATTCTCATGGAACATCAGATTTGGCTGACAAGACATCTTTCTTTGTCTTGTTATTAACAAAAAGTGTATTTCTAAAGCTCTGTAAAGTATTTATTTATGGACCAGCATAAAACGAAATCGTATCAGTAAGTTTTGTTGTTCGTAAGAAGCTTTTCCAAAAATTATCATCCTGGAGATTGAATGAACTAATAAAAGGTACTTCATAAAAAGATAAAAATCCTCTTATGATATAAAATGAGGTTACAATTAACGAGTTCTCATAATAGATGTATCAAAACAAACTCTTTCTTAGAGGGGGAATGATCCTTTCCGATATCAATAATTTATCAGATTTGATAAATCTATACATTGAACTTTAAATTACCAAACTTGTTTTACGAAAGAGAAAAATATTTTTATTGGAAAACATATTTGTTTGCGTAAAAGGTAATCTAATTAATCAATTTTTAAAATATAAATATTCTCAAATGAGTTGTATAATGAGTTGAGCGATCTGTTGGGCACTGGGCCGACAAATCGAGAGGCGTTTTAATTAAATATTGTATGAAGAAAGATTTTGTATAATTGATTTCAGGACTTGTTACTCAAAAACATTATTAGAAATGAGCTAAACAATGATGTCTCAATTACTCCGTTATCGGTGCGTGGTATAGTCAAAATGTAAAACTGTCCAAATGTTAATAAAAACCTTCAACGGTTGATATTTGATCATTTTTTGTAATAATTTTGAAAAAAATGACACCAAGATTAGTAAGAAGCAAGGTAAAAGTCAAAAGAGTGAAACCCAAAACCAACCCAAAATAAAATTACAAAGAAACAGTTCAAACCGATCATTTTAATGACTGTTTCAAAAGCTATGATCAGACAAATGCACTATTATGGCAAGAGTAGACCTAACCAACCAGCAGATCGTCCAAGCAAAATCAAAAAAGAAATAAATGAAGAGAGCTCCGAAGTCTTTAAGAGAAGGAGCTACCTCTCTCAATAATTCTATCTCAAAGGCCCGATGGAACATTTAAAAAGGAATAAAAATAGATCTTCTCACTTCAATAATGAATAATGAAATCTCCAAAAATTATAATTTGAAACTTTTAAAATTGTTTATATCCTGCACTTTCTACGTTTGTCAATTTCTTAGGTCAAATGAATGTAAATGACATATCTTATGTCAATATAGCTTGTTTACATAAATGTATACCGGGCATAAAAAGAGTACGGTACACAGAAAATAAAAGATTGCGAATACTTGCTCTCTTATCAGTTAGCTGCAAAATTGCAAAAAAAAGTTGAAAAGCTGCATTTGTATCTGTTTTATAAGTTTTATTTAATTCTTATCCCCAGTTGCATACAGTGTTCTTCACTGTGTTGTTAACCAATCAGAAGTAATAGGATTCGGAATTCAATATTATTATTATTATTAATATTACTGTCAGAATTATTTTTTCACTTTATGATTTTGTTTTAGACGGAAGCCCAAATTATGTAAAATTCATGAAAGATAACTACCCACCTGGATTTACCTACCAAGAATTTGCAAAAGATTTCAAGGCCGAGTTTTTCGATCCTGAAGCATGGGCTGATTTGTTTCAAAAAGCTGGCGCTAAGTATAGAATTAAAACAGAAACCAAAATTACTTTACTATTATTCTTCCTTCTAGATATGTTGTTCTTACTAGTAAACACCACGAAGGTTACACTTTATGGCCTTCAACCTATTCATTCAGTTGGAATGCAAAAGATATTGGTCCACATCGTGATTTAGTTGGTGAATAGTAAGCAAATTATAAATTGAAAAATCATATTGATATTTGCTTTAATTTGTAGGAGATTTAGCAAACGCAATTCGTAAAAATACTGATCTAAGATTTGGTTTGTATCATTCTCTTTATGAATGGTTTAATCCCATGTTCTTGGCAGATAAAGCAAGCAATTTGGAAAATAATACTTTTGCTGCCAATAAGGTACTTCCAGAATTATATGAAATAGTTAATAAGTACCGCCCAGAAATCGTATGGTCTGATGGAGAATGGGAAGCACCTTATACCTACTGGAAGTCAACTGAATTTATAGCGTGGTTATACAATGATAGCCCAGTTAAGAACACTGTGGTTGTAAATGATCGATGGGGTAGTGGAGATATTATTTGTCATCATGGTGATTTCTATACATGTGCTGATAGGTTTAATCCAGGTAAGTACTTACTTAAACAGATATATGAGGTATTTACTAGATATAATCTTATTTTGCTCTAGGTGTTTTGCAACCACACAAATGGGAAAATGCAATGACAATTGATAAACGTTCTTGGGGTTACAGAAGAAACTCAAATATTTCAGATTATTATACTACACATGAGCTGTTGGTAATTATGGCACAAACTATTAGTTGTGGAGGTAAGGTATTTGTTAATACTGGTAAAATATAATAAATAAATAGATTTTGTTGTTACATAGGAAATCTATTAATGAATGTTGGTCCAACAAGTGATGGTAGGATTATGCCAATATTCCAAGAACGATTATTGGAAGTAGGCGAATGGTTATCTATGAATGGTGAAGCTATTTATGGCAGCAGGCCATGGATACATCAAAATGAAACGAACACCAATGTTTGGTATACAGCGAAAGGTCCAACTGTTTATGCTACAGTTCTAGATTGGCCAAAAGATAATGTGCTACAATTGGAAAGGGTTGAAGGTTTATTTGAAAATGGTAGGGTAACTACTGTTACTTTATTAGGAAATATTTGTGACGTAAAGGTATATAAAATGATGATAATATTGTTTTGCATACTAAATAACGGTTTTCTTACAGTGGGATAAAGTAGGAGACACAGTATTATTCTATTTTCCCGATAAGGCTACTGTAAAAAGTCAATGGGCTTGGGTTTTGAGAATAGAACCTTATACCGTAAAGTTACCATATTAAGTTGCATTGTATATATGTACTTAGTTAAGAAAAAATGTTAGATATTCAAGATGTTTTTCTAAATAAATACTGTTAGTGTTTGTTATGGTTTATGGTGAAATAGACAAAAAGACAAATCTAGACAAGGTTTCTCAAATTGAATGTTCTTTAATGTCAACTTAATACCTGTCTTTTCTTCTTCTAAGATTATTTATTGAATAAACAACACAGTAGCTGGATAAATTGCATTCCTATGCAATTTGCCTTGTTACTACAAAATGATTTTAAAAGTTTTCTATGTGGTCATTTTCAAACTTCATGGATTTTTGGCTACTGTATTGTATTATTATAACGTATGTGTTTTTTAGTGAGCTAACGTCATAATCCTCTTTTCTTCTCTCTCTCTCTCTTCTACTTTTTCTTCTACAAAATTATTTCGTCCGATAAAGCATATGATAAGGTTTCCTTTTCAGTAATCTTAAATTTCATCAATTGATGAATATATGATATAAGACATCTTTTAGTTATTTAACCAGAGTTTATTGTATTTTGCTAGCAGCTTCCTCTCTTTTGTTTTTTTTATTCAAAAAGACTTTGGAAAAAACCGTATTGCTTAGATTCTATTTACTTATAAACAAAAAGTTCGTTCAACAAACTTTAATAGACCTTAAACACATGGGCTAAAAAGTCTCAGGCCTAACAAAGAAAACACGGTTTTTTTTGTTCAAAATTAGCTTTATTCATCAACGTAATTTCCATCAAGAACAACGCAATCATTCCAGCGCCGCTCTAACATTTCAATACCACTTTTGTAGAACAATTTATCTTTTGCCTCAAAATAGGACTCAGTTTCAGCGATAACCTCTTCATTCGAGCGAAATTTCTTACCGGCAAGCATTTTTTTTAGGTCTGCGAACAGCCAGTAGTCGCCGGGAGCCAAATCTGGCGAATACGGTGGATGTGGGAGCAATTCGAAGTTCAATTCATGTAGTTTTGCCATTGTTTTGATTGACTTGTGACACGGTGCGTTGTCTTGATGAAACAAAATTTTTTTCTTTGCCATATGCGGTCGTTTCTTTGCAATTTCGGCCTTCAAACGCTCCAATAACGCTATATAATATTCTCTGTTAATGGTATTTCCCTTCTCAAGATAGTCGATGAATATTACACCACGCACATCCCAAAATACCGAGGCCATAACCTTTCCAGCCGATTGTTGTGCTTTCGGTCGCTTTGGACGAGGTTCACCAGTTGCTGTCCACTCAGATGACGATCGTTTTGATTCCGGAGTGAAATGATGGATCCATGTTTCATCCATTGTCACATATCGACGCAAAAATTCCGGTTTGTTACGTTTAAACATGGCCAAATACTGCTCAGAAACATCAACACGTTCTTGTTTTTGGTGAACAGTGAGCAAACGCGGCACCCACTTTGAGCAGAGCTTTCTCATAGTCAAATGCTCATGCAATATAAAGCCAACACGTTCTTTTGATATCTTTACAATGTCAGCTAACTCGCGCAACTTCACTTTTCGATCATTCAAAACGATTTTGTGGATTTTTTGATGTTTTCTGGCGTTACCGCCTCATTTGGACGTCCACTGCGTTCTGCATCATTGGTGTCTCTACGACCACGTTTGAAGTCAGCAAACCAACGTTTTATTGTTGTTTCTGATGGAGCGGAGTCCCCATAACACTTTTCAAGCCATTGCTTCGCTTGAACGGTATTTTTTTCCCATCAAGAAGCAGTGTAAAATTAAAACACGAAATTGTTTTTGATCCATTGTTTTGAAAATAACAAAAGTAGCGTCACTCTTAGCACAATAACTCACAAAATAATGAATAGAATATCATGAAATTTTAACAGCTGTCTTTTGAAGGTTAGTACTAACTGAAAAAGCGGTGAATGCAATAGAACTAGCGCCATCTATTTGTTAGGCCTGGGACTTTTCAGCCCATGTGTTATATGTGCATTTTATAACTAAATACAATATAAAGTAGTACCATGGTAACTCATAAAATACTAACATCAGGACGAAGAGTACGTGCTTGCTTGCTTGCTAAGTAACTAAGTAACTATAAGTAACTAAGTAACTCACTTACTTTTTTTGTGTGATTGACGAAAGGCTGCGCGCGTAGGCTATTGTGGGGTTAGCGACTCACTAAATCCCTTAAGTCTGGGTGGAGAGTAACACTTCTTTTTCTGCCTTTCGACTGTTGCCATTGTGTCTTTGCTTTCCAACTTCATCTTTTAATTCTCCATGTTTTTCTTAATTATAATAATTAATAATTATAATAATAATTAATTATAAAATTATAATTTTATAATTGTTGCTCTAAATCTCACAAAACTTTTGCAGGAGTTCAGGACAGCTGTGGGTTTACATGTAACTATCGTAAAACAAATTTGACGAAATTTATTTATTTTTTTTTTTAATGACACTGTACATTATATTATATTATATTATTATAACCTAGTGCTATACTAACGTAAAAGTATTAACTTCTATCTTCAAAACCCAAGCCCAACGGCTCTTGACAGTAGCTTTATCAGGGAAATAAAATTTCACTGAATCACCAGATTTCTCCCACTGTTAAGGATAAAAGCGTTAAGGTGACTGAGACTATTTTAAACAATATTATCATGGTTTCACATACCTTTAATTGGCCAGAATTTCCTAATAAAGTAACCGTAGCCTCATCTTCAAACAGATGCCTAACCATTTTCAGTTCTAATAGGTTTCCATCGGGCCAAAATGAAACTATGGCATAAACAGCTGGACCTTTTGCTGTGTACCAAACATTGGTATTTGTCTCATTTTGATGTGTCCATGGTTTAGTACCATAAATGCCGTCCCCGTTTATAGAAAGCCATTCACCTATATCTAACAATCGTTCTTCGAAGATTGGCATAATTCTGCCATCGCTTGTTGGGCCAACATTCATTAGCAGGTTACCTATAAATGAACCAATTGATTAGTGTGTTTATTTGTATTGTCAAATGGCATACCTCCATAACTGATTGTTCTTGCCATAGTTACTAAAAGCTCGTGTGTGGTAAAATAATCTTTTAATTGCGAATTCCTTCTATAACCCCAAGAATGTTTATCAATTGTCATTGCGTTTTCCCATTTATGAGAAGGTAACTCTCCTAAACATGCAAATTGGTTTAAAAATTTCAAATTATATTACAACAATTTTAATACCTGGAAGAAATCTATCCATACAATTATAAAAACCGCCATGTTTACAACTAGTTCCTTCACCCCATCTGTCATTTACCGCTACAGTATCCTTAACTGGGCTTTCATTGTATAACCACGCTAGAAATTCGGTTGATTTCCAATAAGTATCAGGAGCTTCTGCTTCTCCATCGGACCATACAATCTCGGGATGGTAAGTATTAACAATATGTATTAGTTCTGGAAGGACTTTATTAACAGCAAAAGTGTTATTTTGAAAATTACTTTCTTTATCTGCCACCCATCTTGGATTAAACCATTCAAAAAAGGAATGATACAAACCAAATTTTAAGTTAGTCCTTTTACGAACTGCATTCGCTAAATCTCCTGCGGATTACAAAATATATTAATTATATTTATTTTAATTTTCTCATCGCTTACCAACTAAATCACGATGGGACCCTACATCTTTCGCATTCCAGCTGAATGAGTAAGATGAAGGCCATAAAGTGTAACCTTCGTGATGTTTACTTGTGAGAACAACATATCTGTAAGAAGAGATGTAACTTTAGATTTTCTTTTTCATCTTGATAACATGCGGTGAATTACTTAGCTCCAGATTTTTTAAATAAATCAGCCCATGCGTTAGGATCGAAGAACTCAGCTTTAAAGTCTTTTGCAAACTCTTGATACGTGAATCCAGGTGGGTAGTTCTTTTGCATAAATTCTACCAAATCTTGTCTTCCATCTAAACAGAAAGAAAGCCACTCAAACCTGTACCAATGTGAGGTAAGTTGTGGTAAGACAGCAATGCTGTATAGATGGGGAAGGTTAAAATCTTGTACAGTAAAACCCGCTTATTGTAATAGCGTTTGGACAAAGGAGAATTATCACAATAACCGGTATATTCCATTAACCGACTTTAGGATTGTCAGAATTCTACAAGACAAATTGAGGTTATTGCACATCGCTTGAGATTTATACTATAAAACTTTTAGTGTTATTTATCACAGCTTTAAGTAAAATAAAAGTAAGGATACTGTATTAATTATTATTATTATTGAATTATTGATACTGCATTAATTATTATTTCCTTTGAGAAACCTTATTACAGAACAAACGGTTGTTGCTTCCTTTTGTGACTAGTTTGTGGGAACAATATCCGTTAAATTTTTTTTTATGGTACCTACATAGAAACAAATTTAAATAAAAGGAAGTAAAAAAAAGAACTGACAAAATCTTGAAATGCAAAACAACATACTTTAAAGAAGATTAAAAATCTTAGAAAAGGCTTAAACACTAATTTAAGTAAATTTAACAATGGTACAAGAAAGAAACATTCACCCTCAGATGTATTATTAGAGACTGATAGATTTATTACGTCCCTGTACCGTTATGTTTCAAGAAAGCGACATCAGTCATAAACCATAATTTGTCGACTATTATTGTATTTTTCTTTCCAGTTTTTTTTCGAGATTATTCTATTATCCGATACATTTTTGTTAATTCTCATGCTAGAATTATTACATTATCCGATATTATTCTATTATGCGATATTCTTTTAACCGATAAAGTTTGTTAAGGATTAAATGGCACTGACTTGGGACATTGAATTTTAATTCCTTAAAGCGGGATATTCTTATAACCGAGCTTCTATTAAGCGGGTTTTACTGTATAACAAGTAAAGATATTGATGAGGTTTTTATAAAATTCTAAAAAAATAGTCTGCTACATGTTTCGACCTTTACAAATTATAGGTCGTCTTCAGGCAGTTAGTAATTTTTAATAATTTATAACCAAAACAGCGGACAAAATATAATTTGTTATTAACATACTTAATATTTAAATAGCGATAATAACAAACTTGCCTTTCCAAAATTGCCAAAACCATTCCGATCCAAAACTAGGTACGGAATAGACGCCCCAATGAAGAAAAATTCCAAATTTGGCATCATCGTACCATTGCGGAAGAGGTCTAGCATCTAAACTTTCCCAATTTGGTTCATACCTAATTCCATTACCCGTAGTAACTACATTATAAAAAATACAAATTAATAAAATAATTTTAAAAGAACTCATTTTTGTTATTGTTTGAAACACAATGGCAATATTTTTAATAAGAGAATATTTATATCACTAAGGGTCGTTGAATTGTAATCAGGAGTAGATAAGTAGATACTATTAACCTTTAATACAAGCTTTATTTTGATATTTTATATACTTTATCATTTTGTGAAGTATAGTGCAATTGTTTTTGGTATTGTAGAACATTTTAAAAAATTCATAGTCATAAATCATAATGTTGTATGGTACATAAACAATTTTGGGGATGCTGATAAGGCACGTATCTTATTACGACATATGTGCTACTTCAGACAAATTTATAAATCTTCTTTGTTTGTTTGAAGTCATTCTGACACTTCAGTAACAAGGAATTCTGATTGTTATTGCAACTAGAATTGACTCTTAATCATAAGGGTTAAAGACAAGGTTAAACCCCCTACAGAATTTTTTTATAAAAGATGTGTAGTTCTATTTACTCTTACACTCTATAATAGTGTAGGTTGATAATAATTCGCTCAGGATTTTGGCCAAGATTTTGTTCCAATTCACGATAATGCTCGTCTCCATACTGATAAAATAGTAAGGGAAGAATTAACGCAGATCTAGATTCCATAGTGTCGCCAGTTCGTAGGGCCCATCTTAATCCAACTGAGCAGGTATATATACGAAATAAAAATATACTGAATAAAAGTCGACGTATAACAAACTCTATTTAGCAGTTTTCGACTTTCAGTAATTCCAATTGTAGAAAATACTAATTTGGTTTTTTTTGTCTAGGAAATCAAAACCCTCGTAATAACCTACACCTTATATGTACAATACAGTCACCTACAATAAAATCGACCCACATTTCTTATTTTTCATCTTTGAAACAGATTCCGGTAAAGGCGTACCTTTTTTATACAATTCTATTGTGAGATGTGTGATAACGTTTTGTATATTTACTACTACACGGCCTTCCGAAAACTTGGTGTGTTTATCAGTTGGTTTGATGCTAAACAATAGTTTTGTTGTTACAACTCACTAAATACAGCGGAAGCTGAGAAATAGCTGCAGTACAACTAAGAATTTTTTATGAATGATTTTACTAGTTTGGTGTAGAGTTTACTGTCTTGATGTTTAATTATATTTGGACTTGTTACTAAAAGCTAGACGTAGATAAAAACTAACTATATTGGAAATGCGGTCCTTGTTCGACGTTTTGATTTTTGATAGAGACTTTTGTTAAATCTTCAGACAATTGACTAAATTGACATACATACCTGAATACTACAAAAAACTAAATAGTACGTCACAGCATCGAACTAAAATAGCTGGCTGCTGGCATGACCTCCACATATTCCTGCTTATGAAATACACTAATAGAAAAAATTAAAGGAACAAAAGTCAAAAATTTTTAGAAGCTACGGTTACCACGCAATCCTAAGCAATAGCGCGCAAAAAAGTTTTGCAAATTTTTTGTTTTGGGTCCACAGACTCGGACTCTTTTCAGCTAAACCATTGCATGGACCGGATAGCATGTTTATTCAGCTTTAACTTCCTTTTTTTTTTAAAACTTGATACGACCATTTTTCACCGAGATATCAGATTTCTAATGGGAAAGGATCCTTTTGTCTTTATAATCATTGATATCTCAGCAACCAATGATCGTGCAGAAGATTAAAAGGCAGTTTTGGAAACTGGAATAAATTTCCTACAAGATACTGCCACCATCTTCAGGAAAAAATTTTTTCCATTCTTGACATGAATTTCAAAAAACAAAAAAAAAGGGTAATTTATGGTTTTTTAGGAAATCGACGGCTAAATTACAAATATTCATGAAATGACTAATGTTAACCGTGACTTTTATAGCTCAATATATCCACAAAAACCCTGTAAAGTTGCAATTCGATCTAGCGAACCGTTTCTTTGTTTCAAACAATCAAACTTTTGAAAAAAATTAAAGGATCACGTTTATTGCCCCTAAACACTTCATAATCATGACTAAAATGGAAAAAAAATGTTTTTTGAGTGTTCTTTCACATTTTTGCCACAAACAACGTTTAAATTTAAAAAAAATTTTTTCAGCTAAACCATTGCATGAACCGGATAGTTGGTTTATTCAGCTTCAATTTCCTTTTTCTTAAACCTCGATTTTTCACTTCTAAAATGACTAAAAAAATTTGGAAAATTTTTTTGTTCCTTTAATTTTTTTCATTAGTGTATCTTTTAATAAATGTTACAAACTTGTGTTAAAAATTAAACGACTACTAAAACTTAATTAGAAGTTTGAAATTTTAATTTGGATTATATCAAATAAGGGGAAATAATTTTTGTTATTGGTTCGTGTTAAGTTATAAATATAAATAAAATTATATTCAGCGGAACATAGGATACACTGTCAGGTAATATTCCTAATTTATGGTTTAATAGAACCAAAATTTGATAACACAATAATAAAGTTGCTCAGTCATAATTCAATTCATTTTCGAGTGGTAGCTGTGCTTATACATAACAAATAACATACTTGACAAAGTATTTATAGATATGTTTTTCGATATTGTATTAAAAATTATTTTGTACGGCCAAGGTCAATTATATAAATGTTAAGAATTTATAATTTATTTAATTTCTTTCTTTCATTTTTTCAGATATCTATCATAGTGTTTTTCAATTTTCTAAATACCTATAAAAATGATTAACTATGTCGATTAGAGAGACAAATAAGGCTCAGCCTTAAATATGAAATCAATATTCCCATAATTATTTTTTCTTACTGTACAGCATGATTTATCAATGACTAAGGATTTTTGAAGACTACAATAACAATTGCGTTGCTTCAAAATACCCAAATAAAGCTAGTATTAAAGGTTTACTAGTACTTATCTACTCATGATTACAACGAATCGACCCTTAAGTGATATAAATACTCCCTTAATCAAAATTTGATCATTGTGCTTTAAACTCTAACAAAAATGAGTTCTTTTTCAATTGCTTTAGTTATTTGTATTTTCTATAATGTAATTACTATGGGTATGAACCAAACTGGGAAAGTTTAGATACTCGGCCTCTTCCACAATGGTACGATGATGCCAAATTTGGAATTTTTATTCATTCCGTACCTAGTTTTGGAACAGAATGGTTTTGGAAAGTCTGGAAAGGCAAGTTTGTTGTTATTGCTATGTATTTTAATATTAAGTGCGTGAATAATTTCTATCTGTAGCTTTGTATGAACAAAATATAAATAAATACCTTGGATCTTCTAACAACTTTTTGGAAAAACATTCTTAACACACGCGACGTAGATTTTTTTGCAAAGCATTAGGGTTAGGGTTAGGGGTTAATCCACGTGCTTTTTAACCATATTTGATCACCTTCATTGCTATTTTACAATAACTTACCTCGGAAACATTAATTCAATTTTGACAATGCTATAGGTTGAAAGACTTTTTCTCTGTTTAGACGGAATGGAAACTTATGTACAGTTTATGCAAAAGAATTATCCACCTGGATTCACCTATCAAGAGTTTGCCAAAGACTTCAAAGCTGAATTTTTCGATCCTAACGCTTGGGCTGATCTATTTAAAAAATCTGGAGCTAACATCACGAAGGTTACACTTTATGGCCTTCAACTTACTCATTCAGCTGGAACGCAAAAGATGTTGGGCCACATCGTGATTTAGTTGGTAAATAATAAACAAATCTTTATATAAACAGAACTAATATATTTTTTTAATCTTTAGAAGGTTTAGCAAATGCAATTCGTGAAAGAACTGACTTAAAATTTGGTTTGTATCATTCCCTTTACGAATGTTATAATCCGAGATATCTGGCAGATAAGAACAGTAATTTCCAAAACAATACGTTTGTTGTAAATAAGGTTATTCCAGAGTTACTAAAAATTGTTAATACTTATCACCCCCGAAATTGTATGGTCTGATGGAGATGGAGAAGCCCTTGATACTTATTGGAAATCAACTGATTTTCTAGCGTGGTTATACAATGAAAGTCCAGTTAAGGAAACAGTGGTTGTAAATGACAGATGGGGTTCAGGAACTAGATGTAAAGTTGATTCATTTATAGGTAACCTACTAATGAATGCTGACCCAACAAGCGATGGCAGAATTACTCCAATCTATGAAGAACGTTTGTTAGATATAGGCGAGTGGTTATCTATAAACGGGGACAGTATTTATGGTACTAAACCATGGACACATCAAAATGAAACAAACATTAATGTTTGGTACACAGCAAAGGGTCCAGCTGTTTACGCCATAGTTTCATTTTGGCCCGATGGAAACCTTTTAGAATTGAAGATGGTGAGGCATCTGTTTGAAAATGAGGCTACGGTTACTTTATTAGGAAATTCTGGCAAAGTAAAGGTATGTGAAACCATGATAATATTGTTTAAAATAATTTGACTCACCTTTAATGGTTTTAATCTTAACAGTGGGAGAAATCTGGCGATTTAGTGAAATTCCATTTTCCTAATAAAGCTACCGCCAAGAGCCGTTGGGTATGGGTTTTAAAAATAGAAGCTAATTCTTTGAAGTTGCCATAGGACTGATTTATACTATGTGTCATGTCATTTTTGAAATAAACATTGCTATTAAATTTTCTAATTCGTTCTTTAGATTTGGAAGTGGAAGCATCCTGTGTTTTCGGAATATTTAAATTCGGTCAAGGTCTTCCGAGTTCTTTTATTTCAATCTTTTTTTCCAAAGAATAGGTAGAAAAAGTTTTTTTCAAAGCTTACGTATTGCGTTCATATTGCATTTCACGTCAAGTTTCAAACCGGGCGTGGGCGTAGCGTAACTAACACGACGCACCCGCACCACGTATCGATGGTGACTGCACTGCAGGAGCGGGAGCCACTTCTAGCTTGGCTCAAGTAGTTCGCTAACTCCGAACACCCTCCCTCACCCGCCAGCCCACCGCTGAAGTCAATAGCCGCTTAAAAGCATTGGAGCCGCACTTTGACTGGCTCCAAATTTTTATTTTTATCATTTTGTACGCGCGGTGTTCACTTGTTTAATATATTTATATTTATAAAATAGCAATTTTTAATTTTTTAATCTTTGGTAAAGGTCAGACTAAAGGAGAAAATTTTAAGAGTGTAAATTATTTTTTTCAAATTGGAAAATGTCTTTGTGATGGTGCCACGACTCCTTGGCTTCCTATAACGGGCCGCCACTGATACGAGGTACTGAAACATTTAGAGTTCGTATGGTAACTCGCAAGTGCAAATAACACTTAAGTTGATTTAGTAGAGGAAAGGTGAGCGCATTGTATGCAAGAGCTCTAATTGAAATTGGTCATCTTGGAATAATGTAGGTGTTACCTAATATAACGTCTAAGTTGAATGCAGAACTGGCTGAGTACAGTTACCTCATAAAATTGATACTATCTCAGAACCAACGTATTTTAAGTTTACATAAGCCAAGCGGGTCAAAAAGAAAATAAGAAGAAATTAGAAGTCAATATTCTGAATTTCCGGCCAGCCGCTTGTAAAATTCAACAATTCAAAAATTCTACAGTGTATACAGTGTAAACACAAAATCTATTAAATCTCCAAACGGTACATTTTCGATAAATCTGATAAAATTCAGGTGAAGCCAATATTGAGGAACTTTTTTTTGCCAGGACAGACTTAAGTAAATATTGACTTAGGCTATTCTTTCCATCGCTTCAGGTATTTTATGTATCTACAGGCCTGTACCTACACTAATTTGAACCACTCCCATCTTCGAGATTGAGCAGCTTGCAGGCACGTTTTATTTAATTTACGAGTGTATCGTTAGAAAGACCTAAAATCTAGTGGAAAAGTGGAAGAATTGTTCTAAATCATCAGAATGAAAAGCCAAAGTCTGATAACACATACTGTTTCGATTCATTTAAATCATAAACAACTAGATATTAAGTTCACCATCCATTTCTCTCTGTGCTTGCCATTAGCAAATATCAATAGTAAAGCATACGTCTTATCAGAAATTTTAGTTTTAAGTACAATAACAAAAACAATTACGACAATATCACTTCACGATAAGGTATTCAAAACACCTAAGTACGTAAACTTGGTATTAAAGGTTAATAATTATCTACTCAAATGAATATAATCTATCGACCCCTAAGTGATATAAACACTCCCTTATTGAAGATATCATCATTGTGTTTCAAACAATAACAAAAATGAGTTCGTTAAAAATTATTTTAGTTATTTGCATTCTCTATAATGTTGTTGCTATGGGTAACAGAATTAGATATGAACCAAACTGGGAAAGTTTAGATACTCGGCCTCTTCCGCAATGGTACGATGATGCCAAATTTGGAATTTTTCTTCACTGGGGTGTTTATTCCGTACCTAGCTTTGGATCAGAATGGTTTTGGAAATCTTGGAAAGGCAAGTTTGTTGTTATCACTGTTTTAATATTAAGTATGCCAATCAAGAATTTTTTATCCATTGTTTTATATGGATAAAACAAAAGCATTATTGTTGTTTTGACTAAGGTAGAAATCTTCAAGTTAAAATTAGACTTTATAAGGTTTTCGCCAGACATACTATTCTATATTTTAAGTGACTGCGTATGTGAGATTTACAATGATTAATTAGAAGGTAGAATAAGTATGTTTACGGAATCCAATAACATGACCATAACGATAAATACCTTAGATCTAATGCAAAAACGCTAGAAACACACTATTAAGGGTTGTATTTAGTAGCGTGAGAAAAATATTTTTATTTTTGCGGCAACGTCTAAGAATAGATAACCAGTTAAGCAGCAAACGTCGAAGGAAATTGGAAGAGCAGGTAGAACTGAAATATAAGTGAACAAAAGCAGTTGTAAATTAGGAGATTTGTCAAGACTTTAAAACTCTTTCGGTTTTATTCGAATATTGTGCGGGTTTCCCTTTTGCACTAGTCCTTGATTTGAAAGTTCCAGTTATATTTTAAATATTTTAAAATAAGCTGGTTCTCTTTGAGATTCCCGAAAAGTAATGGTAGTATAGTGATAGGCATAACTGAATGACGATTATAGGATCATTCAATTATGTGTTTATCTGAAGATATTTAAAGATTATCCGGACAATTTATATTATTAATAATAGTTTGTTGCCGCTCAAGTAAAATCATCCGAATTAAAAATTATTCAATTTCAACTTAGAATCATTCGGATAACGCATATTAGGTGTTAATCCTAGCTGATATACTAATGAGTAACTGTAAGATTGATTTCAAATAAACTTTTTCAAATAACTGTTGAGTTTAAAATTTGATTAGTAAAGATATAAAAAACCACAATCCACGACGTTGAGTTAAATTCACTTTTACGCGTTTTGCTAATACTTCGTTGTTTCTCTAACAAAGTAAAGAATTATATTAAATACTAAGCATTCCTTGTTATTCTTATAAGTTCACTGCAAATGCCAATAAATATAGTGTATATAAGAACATACATCAAAAGCATAAAGATCAAGAATACTTCGAAATTGAAGTATTGTATTGATCTAAAAGTCAATATTCTGTACATATTCAGTAACAACTTAAAAAGTGCAATTTTCCTAGATGCTCCAAATGTAACATATCTCCAGCACTAAGCTAAATTATATTTGATGGTTCAGGTATAAAGTAAATGACGATACGAAAGAATAGTATTGCAAATGAAAAGGAAATATTCAAAACTATTACAGTTTAACCATTTAACACCAATTTAAAAACTTCCTATAACATGAATGAATATTTTGATTATTTAAATCTCAATCAATCAATCATTTGACTATGCCCTATTTACTAATAAGCTTACAATTCTGTTATTACTTTCTTTATAATGAACAAAGATTGGCTTGTAGCATTACAATCAGGTTATCAATTTTATATCTATAGCAAATAATGATCAGCCCACAAGTAAATATGTGGAAGAGTGTGATAATGGAGGCATATCTCCTGAATTGGATGGTGAAACAAGTTATAATGAATTCACAAGCGAATATGTGCACAAGAGCGTGATTTTGAAGGTATATGTTATCTCCTGATTTGGAAGTCGAAAGAAATGACGATGAATCCCTAGGCGGAATAGTGGAAAAGCCTTTAAATTTTTCTCTTTAAGATACTGCAGATATATTTACTAATTTGGAAGTCCAGTCCATGGAAGAGAAGCTGAAAAAGGGGCCTTTGCTTGCAAAAGGTTATGTCTTCTAATTTTTGGATATGTTTTGTATGTCGGTGCCCTAGCAAAAAAACCCAAGTTTTCGACCTCGTTGCCCCTTTTCGAGAGCTGTGGGGAACCAAAAATCATCAAGATTTCGGACTTTTTTTAATTTTTCGATAACACCTTTTTACCAATGCATTACAGAGGGAAAAGTCTTCATTAAAAGTTGTAGAGCATTACATTTGCTACGACATGAGTAGGTAGATAGCTACAAAGATAGTTAATAGGTAGATAGTTAAGGAGACGTTCATACAAGGCAATCTCGCTGTGAAGCAGGCAACAGAAGACGCGGATGTGCTTATTGTAATATCCCCTATATCCATCGCTGCAGAATATGATTCTGTGAAAATCATCTGGGAGAACATTGATTTGTTAGTTCTTTTGACAAGTTTGGCTCAACATCTCCCCATTTATTTCCGAAAACCTGGAAGAGGTAATACTTCTGAAATATTGTTCTGAAAATCTTCTTGTTCTTCACGCCTTGAGTAGGCGTGACACTACGTTTTCCCTGTTCGATTTGGAAAAATCCAATTTCTGGACTCGATTCCAGAACAAGCCAGCATTGCATGAACTTGCAACTATCTTCAGGGATCCTGACGCCAGTGTTTTAACCATCGCTGAGGCAGGGAAACGTATACTTCTTCATCTTTATGGTGGTGACAGGCAACAACGTTAGATACTTTGCACTATCAGTTTTTTTTCCAAATCTGCTACTGCCAGCAAGATGCTACTATGTACCATGCCTTCCGCACGTATCACCAACTAAAGACATAGATGAGCGAAATGAAAAACCATCTGGTCTGGAAATGGAGAAAGGACAGTCAGATTTCGACTGGCGATGTCGTTTGGCTTTGATATTTTATTTCAGAAAACTAAAAAGTCATACTTTATGTTGTTAATTACAGAGAATAGCGCATAATGTGCTAATTATTTTTGTACAAAAGAGGGGGATTGCTACGTGGCTAAGACACTGCTCAAAATGTGCCAAACGTGAAAAAATGGTATACTTTTATAAATGGTAAGATGAAACTAAATACGTAACATAACTATTACTTCCAGACTCAGGGTCAATTACATATTGCCCAGAGAGAATACTGTTTATTTGTTATTTGGACCCCTAAAGGTGTTAGTATTCAAAAGATTTTTAAAGACAGGAAGTTTTGGGAAGAGAAAGTGATTGACAGATTAATCGATTTTTACATGAATCATAATCTTCTTGAATTGGTTAATTCCAGAATAGAGATGCAGTTACCTATAAAAAAACGGTAGAATCAAAGAATTTACTATAGCACTGACGATTTACATCGTGTACACGCAAACAACTAAGACAATGTTTAACGACCTTCAAAAGGAGTCGTTTCTGAATTTGCGAAGTCTGTCTGTCTGTTTGTCTGTCGGTCTGTCTGTCCGCATTTTTTTTAATTTTAAAATTCTGACTTCAGATTTGCATTCTACATCAACTACTAAAGACAACGTGGTGCCTTCGTTTTTTTATATCTCTTTGGAAACATAGTCAAAATGGTCGCCGAAATTTGAAAAAAGTAACAAAACTCAAGAATATGTTCGGTTTGCGGGTTGGGATTGTTTCTAATGATATGAGAATTGTTTAAACTTCTGGCAAAGTGTTATAAAACTGGAGAAAAGTACATAATAATATGTGTAAGTTCTTTATTCTACAGATTTAGTTGATGATGATAAGCAACAAACTGCAATCTAGTATTACACTAGTGATTTACTGAAATTAGATAATTTTTGGTTTTATGCATCAATCAGATCAAATGAAATTCATCGTAATTTTAGATAAGTAAAGTAAAATAGGCTTTATCATTGCCTAGCAACCAACGGAGCGCAATTCGAGCATCTATTACGATAAATTTAATAATGCACCTTTATTAAAATTAAAAAATAATTTCTTCGAAAACCAACCACCGATTTGATTTTTTCAAACACCATTGCATTTTGGTATTACAGACCTTTAATTTGATGTGCTACATGCTATATATGGCTGGAGCTTAAAGGTGGAATTTTAATCGAAAACTATCATATTTACATCAGTAGAATTGTGACAACAAGAGCTATTCAAAACAATTTTTAATTGTTTTTCCGCCTATTTAGAAAAATGAGGTTGATGATGGTTACTCGAAACCGAAACGTTGTACAGAAATGTTGTTAGCGTATTTTAATAGAGCGCAAAAAGTGGCAATGGAAAGGTGGTTTTAGTTTTCCGATATCTCTTCAAATAAATGAAAGAAAAAATAAAAACGAAAATCGAGAAATCAACATTTTTTTTAAATATCTCAGAAACTATCTAAGATATCTCAAGTTTGCAAACGCAAACAAGAACGTCCTATAAATAGGCAACTTTCATCCCATTTAATCGATCCTGTATCTCTTACCGTTTCCAAGATCCCCACGCTGTGCATCCTTATCTTGGACACACTGTATACTGGTATGAGAATGTTCAAAATTTGAATAAAATACAATACTAATGCATGTCAGTAGTAATGGACTCATTACAATTAAAATAATAATACTGATTTATTCAAAGACTATTTCATTGCTTTACTAGTCCATCATCTTTATTTTGTTTGGTTAATTAATTTTAGTCAGTTTTTGTTCTTATTTTTAAAACTCGTGCTTGTAACTTTTTAGTTCGCCAGGCTAAATTTAAAAAACATTATTTCAGAGATCCACTTACTAATATTCTAATTTAATTCTAAATATAATTGATTTTATTAGATGATATGTTGTTACTTGTTTTATAATTTTCTAAATATGCAAAATTCAGAACGACGAAGTACATACTTGTAATAATAAGTAACTAGAAGAAAATAAAAACTACAAACCCCAAGACAGAAATTCTCACCTGTTGGGTGTATTCAAGCATGCTAATCGCCAACAGATGCTTAGAAGTATGCTACAATGGCAATAAAATTTTGAAATTCTACAATCAAAAAATTAAAGAGAGACTTTCCAGTTTAGGTAGGGCATTTTTCACCATAGACGGCCTTCTTAATATTGTTTAATAAAATAATATCAAACATCTGCGATAGTCAATAGTCTTAATTATTTTGTTATTGTCATTAATCATTTTTGCGTACAAGCTGCAACTTGAGACCTCACTTCAGAAAATTATTGTCTTTTTTGCATTACCAAAGGTGAGCCATAAATATGAAAAAAACAATAGAAAAAGGTACAAAAATACATTTTCTATTATGATATAATCAATTGCTGACTAAGATTTCACACAAATTTTGATTTGTGGACTTGGAATTACTATTAATTACTAATTAATAGCTACGATAAAGACCTTTTCTAATTTCCGTATTACATGTGCTTACTAATAAGAATACCTACCATGCACCTACATTAGAAAATAAATTTGTTAGCAAGTCAGTTTTTAAAATTCCCTATTTATAGATACTTACTAACGACTTCTCACTTTTAGCTTTTGTTGAATAAGAATAGAGTTAGTTTGTATGCACAACAAAAGAAATGTACAAAATTACTGTTGACACTTTTATGACCAGTAAAGCGCAGGTAAAAATTAATCTTCGGCAGTATTTGTAAAAGAGGTTGCCTAAGTTCTACAGATGTTTTCTATAATTCAATTATTTTCTATAATCCAATTTTGTGTTGCATGCAAATTGTGGTCTACATATAAACGATAACGACATTCTGATTTGATGTAACTGACGCTCAAGCAAGGCAAAATCTGGCAGTGCATTCCTTTTTTTCAATTTCTAACCAACAGTGAAGTTAATCACTTGCCAATTTACGTCAATTAATGCTAATAACTTTGATTAGAAAATGAATTTTTAATTTTTCGATAGATAGACATAAAACTATTGATGAATTAAATAACTACAGGTATTGATATCACTCTAAAAGCGAAAGACAAAGTTAGTATTTGCTTGCAAAATTTGAGGAAATTTCAGTCTGCAGCGTTCTCTCTGAAACTACTTAATACAACCCTTAATATTCGCGCACATAAAATAAATAAATTTATAAGGTAAACCACACTTTGATTGAAAATTTAACAATTTGAAAACTACACTGTTCTGATTTTCAGCTCGGAATTTGTATTAAGAGTTGAAAACAAACATTATGCCGAGTGGTTTAAAAAAATCGTTATGAAGTCTTCTCTAATTCTAGGGATTTCCAGAAGCTTATTGTAAACTTTTCCCTACTCTAGTCCGCTCCACCATTATTTTTCAAAATTTTTGACATTGATATAGATTTCAGTAATTCTCTTTTTGTTTAGACTTAAACCTAAATTATGTACTATTTATGCTAAAGAACTACCCACCTGGATTTACATATCAGGAGTTTGCAAAAGACTTCAAAGCTGAATTCTTCAATCCTAACGCATGGGCTGATCTATTTAAAAAATCTGGAGCTAAGTAAATTCACGCATATTTTCGAAATGAAGAAAAAATCTAATGTTGCCTCTCATCTCTCTTTACAGATATGTTGTTCTCACAAGTAAACATCACGAAGGTTACACTTTATGGCCTTCATCTTACTCATTCAGCTGGAATGCAAAAGATGTTGGACCACATCGTGATTTAGTTGGTGAGTGGTAAGCAAATTGCTATAAACATTATTAATATTTCTTTTAACCTGTAGGAGATTTAGCTAAAGCAATCCGTAAAAGGACTGACTTAAAATATGGTCTGTATCATTCCCTTTATGAGTGGTACAATCCGAGATGGGTGGCAGACAAAAAAAGTAATTTCCAAAACAACACGTTTGCTGTTAACAAGGTCATTCCAGAACTATTAGATATTGTTAATACTTACCATCCTGAAATTGTATGGTCTGATGGAGATTGGGAAGCCCCTGATACTTATTGGAAATCAACTGATTTTCTAGCATGGTTATATAATGAAAGTCCAGTTAAGGAAACAGTGGTTGTAAATGACAGATGGGGTATAGGAACTAGTTGTAAACATGGCGATTTTTATAATTGTGTGGATAGATTTGTTCCGGGTATTAAATCTCTTTTATTGAAATTTGAGCTTTTTAAATAAATTTGCCTTCTTAGGTGAGGTGCTACCTCACAAATGGGAAAATGCGATGACAATTGATAAACATTCTTGGGGTTACAGAAGGAATTCGCGCCTTAAAGATTATTTTACCACCCACGAACTTTTAGTAACTATGGCAAGAACAATCAGTTATGGAGGTACGCTACCTGCCAATACTAATAAACACACAAATAAGTTGGTTAGTTTATAGGTAATCTGCTAATGAATGTTGGCCCTACAAGCGATGGCAGAATTACGCCAATCTTCGAAGAGCGATTGTTAGACATGGGTGAATGGTTATCTATAAACGGGGACGGTATTTATGGTACCAAACCATGGATACATCAAAATGAAACAAATATCAATGTTTGGTATACAGCAAAAGATCCAGCCGTTTATGCTATAGTTTCATTTTGGCCTAATGGAAATCTGTTAGAACTGAAAATGGTTAGGCATCTGTTTGAAAATGAGGCTGCTGTTGTTACTTTATTGGGACATTCTGGCCAATTAAAGGTATGTGGAACTATGATATAAAGTAGTTTAACTCACGTCTATTGATTTTATTCTTGACAGTGGGAAACATCTGGTGATTCGGTGAAATTCCATTTTCCTGATAAAGCTACTGTCAAGAGCCGATGGGCTTGGGTTTTGAAGATAGAAGTCAATACTTTTAAGTTACCATAGTACTAGTTTATACTGTATTCAGTTAGAAAACACATATAAATGTCTACATAATGTTTGTTGAATAAACTCTTAGTTTATAAGTTAACAAACTCCAAATTATATAGTTTTGAGGTAATGTTTAAGGCTATTTTAGATAAGAAAAACAAAATGTGTCAACTATACAGCCAAGAAACTGCTTGCAAATACAGAAAACTGTATTTTCTGACACCAATTTGGTAGATGAAAAGTGAGCAAACTGTATGCAAGGACTAATCCAAAAGCTCTTCTATTTCTTCATCTTTATAGAGTATAAGTAAAATAAACAATTACAATGGGGTTTTCATTGCCGCCCAACATTTTAATAATCGAAAATAATCAAAATGAAATCCAAAGTCTGGTTTTGACACGTAGACAACACCATAGTTGTTTGACCACATAGACGTCTCAGTACCTGGATTATTTAAATAATCAACGCTCACATATCATTTGATTATAATGGTCATTTTCATGTTAATATTAAATATCAAAAGTAAACCATGCGTCATATCAGATATTTCCCAAATTGTTTTCCGTTAGTGTACATAGAACAATGAATTCCTAACAAAGGTTTCCAATAACAAAAATAACTACGTTAAGATCAAGCACTTGAGAAAATGATAAAGTTTTCAAAACATCAACATAACTCCTGTATAGAAGGTTAATATTGATCCACGCAAATGATTGTGATCCATCGACCCTTAAGTGATATAAATATTTCCTAATATTATCATTGTGTTTCAAACAATGACAAAAATGAGTTCATTTCAAATTGTTTTAATTATTTGTATTTTCTATAACGTAGTTACTACGAATAATGGAATTAGATATGAACCAACATGGGAAAGTTTAGATACTCGACCTCTTCCACAATGGTACGATGATGCCAAATTTGGAATTTTCCTACATTGGGGTGTTTATTCTGTACCAAGTTTTGGATCAGAATGGTTTTGGAAATCTTGGAAAGGCAAGTTTATCGTTTTCATTATTTTAGTATTAAGTATGTAAATAACAAATTATCTTTTTACCCGTCATCTTGTACGGGTAAAACAAAAGTGTTGCTGTTAATTGGACTAAAGTAGAAAATTGAGCATCTACAAGTCTGCCTGTTGTATGTTTCTAACATTTAGCAAATGTGTTTCTTTGTTACTTTCTTCTTTAAATCTTTGAATAGAAAATTTGGTGCAAAAAGATTTTAGTCGATAAATAATCTTCTACTCATCAAAAACTTATACGATCTAAGTAACTCTACTTAGCTGTTATAATTTGAAGTGAACAAGAGTAGAGTTAATTTCTCATCTTCCTAGTTTTGCGATTATATCATAACTTACCTCAAGAAATACATTAAATTTATTTTGGAATTGGTATAGGATTGAGTGATATTATTTTTGTTCAGATGGAAGGTTAAGGTATGTGCTGTTTATGTTAAAAAATTATCCGCCTGGATTCACATACCAAGAGTTTGCAAAAGACTTCAAAGCTGAATTCTTCGATCCTAACGCATGGGCTGATCTATTTAAAAAATCTGGAGCTAAGTAAATTAACACGTATCTTCAAGATGAAAAGCAATGTCTAATGTTACACATTTTCTTTCAGATATGTTGTTCTTACAAGTAAACATCACGAAGGTTTCACTTTATGGCCTTCAAGTTACTCATTCAGCTGGAACGCAAAAGATGTTGGGCCACATCGTGATTTAGTTGGTAAGTCATAAGTCAATCATTATAAACGTAATTAACATATTTTTTAATCTGTAGGAGATTTAGCAAATGCAGTTCGTAAAAGGACTGACTTAAAATTTGGTTTGTATCATTCTCTTTTTGAATGGTTCAATCCAAGGTATGTGGCAGATAAAAAGAGTAATTTTCAAAACAACACGTTTGCTGTTAATAAGGCCATTCCGGAATTATTAGATATTGTTAATACTTACCATCCAGAGATTGTATGGTCTGATGGAGATGCAGAAGCACCTGATACGTATTGGAAATCAACAGAATTTCTAGCGTGGTTATACAACGAAAGTCCAGTTAGAGAAACTGTGGTAGTGAATGACAGATGGGGTAAAGGAATTAGTTGTAAACATGGCGATTTCTATAATTGTGTGGATAGATTTGTTCCGGGTATTAAATCTCTTTTATTGAAATTTGAGCTTTTTAAATAAATTTGTATTTTTAGGTGAGGTGCTACCTCACAAATGGGAAAATGCAATGACAATTGATAAACGTTCTTGGGGTTACAGAAGGAATTCGCGGCTTAAAGATTATTTCACTACACACCAGCTTCTGGTCACTATGGCAAAAACCATCAGTTATGGAGGTACGCTATTAGGTAATGCAAATAAATACAAATAAGTTTGTTTATTTGTAGGTAACATATTAATGAATGTTGGCCCAACAAGTGATGGTAGAATTATGCCAATCTTCGAGGAACGATTGTTAGACATAGGCGAATGGCTATCTATAAACGGAGACGGTATTTATGGTACCAAACCGTGGACATATCAGAAAGAAAAATATATTAATGTTTGGTACACAGCAAAAGGTTTAAGTGTTTATGCTATAGTTACATTTTGGCCCAATGGAAACTTGTTAGAATTGAAGATGGTTAAGCATCTGTTTGAAAATGAAGCTACTGTTGTTACCTTATTAGGGAATTCTGAAAAACTAAAGGTATGTAGAACCAGGATAATTCTGTCTGAAATAGTTTAACTAACTCGTACTGACTTTTGTTCTTAACAGTGGGAGAAATCTGGCGATTCAGTAAAATTCTATTTTCCTGATAAAGCTACGGTCAAGAGCCAATGGGCTTGGGTTTTGAGAATAGAAAATTAATACTTTTTAAATCACCATAGTAACAGATTATTATGTATAGTATCAGATGTAGTTACTTATACTCGTACTGATAAAGTTGTTAGGTAAACTCCTAGTTATAAATAAACAAGCTTCAAATATAATATAATTTAGAATAATTATCGTCGACGACAGATCGTTTCTAAAATTTCTGAGATTGCAGCACCTTATGACTAAACTCAATTTTACCACTTTTAACCGTTTTTTGCTTCCTGTGACAACTTGAATTATTCTGTATCAGCAAATCTCAGAATCTAAAACTAGGTTGTAAAACGAGCGAATAGAGATTTTGCAAGCAACAATGAGCAAACATAGATAAAGGCCTAAAAGACTTTCTAAAGTACAGGGGCTGCAGCCCAGGGTCCCATTCAATCAAAGGGCCCCCTGTGCGGCCAGAAAAAATAAAAATAACAATTTAATCTAAAAATTAAAAAAGCAAATTACATTCTGATTAATGCCATAAAATAACGATACTGTTAATAGCAATGCTAGTTGCAATTATAAATACAGAAGCAATAAAACCAACTAAATTGTATGAATAGCTGTTGGCGCCAAAACATTTAAACACAAACAGTTGGTACGATCGGTACGAAAAACTATGAGCGAAGATGACGATCTTGATTGGTCTGTAACAGATTTGTCTTTTAGTCATTCGTTATTCGGATTTTCTGACTGGAAACATATAGGACCTTGTTTAGAAAGTGGTAAAATATTTAAGTGTAAGGGGCTTAGCATTCAACGAGATATTTGGCTCTCCACACAATGGTAATTTTATGGGGACTCTGGAATTACTAGCAGAGTTCGATCCATTTATGCGCGAACATATCCAACAACGAGAACTACGACCAAAGCCTTTTACTTCGTACTTATCAAAAACAGTTTATGAGCAAATAGTAGAAATTATGGGAAAACAAGTAATAAGAAGAATTACAGCTGAAATAAATAGTGACGATGCAAAATACTACTCAATTGTGGTGGACTCGACACCAGGTTTATCCCACAATGACTAACTAGCTATTATAGTATGATATTGTTTTGAAGGAAAACTGTATGAAAGATGTGTAACTTTCATCAAAGTCAGTAGTCACCGTGGCTTGTCTTTATTCAGTGTCCTACAAGAATTTCTAAAAAAGAATGGACTGCCATTGGATAATTGTAGAGGACAGTCTTTTGAAAATACTGCAAATATGTCTAATGTCTGGCCTATACAATGATGTGCAAGCGCATCTTAAACAAAAAATTATGTACCGTGTACTGCGCATTCTTTAAATCTAGTTGGTGCGGAAGCAGTTGAAGTTGCAACCCAAATTGCGAACTTGTTTGGAGTAGTGCAACAAATATTATACAGGGTGTTACTTAATGCTATGTACTTCTTTTAATGGGTGATTCTTGGACCAATTCTAAGTCGAAAAGTTCACATAAATGTATGTCCTAAAATCCTTGGTTTTCGATACACAGGGTGTTGAAGTTTTTACTTTTTTCTTCAGTTTTGTCAAAACACTGGATAAGAGTAAACGTTTATTTAAAAAAGGAATCAAAACGTTTCCTTAGCAACGGACAAAGCTAACTTAATTTTATGTAAACGGTTTTCGCTTAGGAACAAGTTGCAGATTTGCATGTAATGAACAATCTCGGTAAAATTTTAATTATTTTAGAGGTCTGTTTTGCTTATAATAGAATGGTTATTAATAATAAAATAACATTTTTAAAAAAATCAGTAGCATAACAATTTTTTTGTTAAAACTGTATTGGAACCATACCTAGGCCACTGGTTAAATTAAAAAAAGACTGGTTTAGGCGAAACAGTGTGTTTTTATATCATAACAATCTATACTAAAATTTAGTGTAATATCTTAAACGGTTTTTGAAATTTTGGGTAGAAACCGAAAAAGATATCGAAAACCAAGCATTTTAGGTCATACATTTATCTGAACTTTTTGGCTTAGAATTGGCCCAAAAATCACCCATTAAAATAAGTACATAACTTTAAGTAACACCCTGTATGTTTTCGTTTCTGCATCTACCCATAGGTGGGAACTTCTAAAACTAAAATTTCCGATATAAAGTTTAAGCCAAACTAGATGGTCTTATCACTATGATACTGTTAGGGCTTTAAAAAGTAGTTATGGTATGGTATAATATCATGAAAATATTAAAGATTTTTTTAGTGATAATATGGATGAGCAACGTGATTTTCGAAGAGAGGCACAGAATCTATACAACAATTTGGCAAAACTTAGAACTGCGATTTTAACTGGTTTTCTTTGGGAAGAAATCTTAAAAGAGATTCAGTTGCATAATTACGTCATTAAAAGCGTTCGTGAGCAACATACGAGAACAATCAGATCAGAAATTAAACGAATACGACGATATAGCCAAAACATTAGATACGAATGTGGGAAAATAATGCACTGATTTTAAAAAGAACTTCAGAATTTTCGAATAAATCTGCGGAGAAAATTTCGCCAAATGAAGCCGAACAATTTAAACGACCTTTTTTCATTTTATAACTGTATATAAAAGTTTGTATATCCAAGTGCGTCAAATAAAATAAAAAAATTCTTCAATGTTTGTTGACTATAATAAAACCAGTTTATCAGTAAAATGGCGAATAGTCTCCACAACTAGCTCAAACTCGGGTTAATTACAAGGTCCCCCAAACAGTATTAGCGGAGGGCGCCCAAACAATATTAGCCCAGGGCCCCCCAAAGCTGGCGGTTCGCCCCTGCTAAAGTAGTTACGTCAGGCATTTGTTACAACAACTACATAATATTTTGCGTTAAAGATGTTATGAAGCTTCAAACTCGATACCCAAAATTAGATATGGACCTAATAGAATTTTCTTTAAATTACGTGCGTGATAAGTTAGCTCTAAATTTAAGACACTTTTTGCTAAATCTTGGTCAAAATACATTTTTTATTATAAATTTACTTTTATGTGGTGTCCACGAGTGTTTGGGGTGTACGAGGTCTGTTCAAAAAGTATCGTGAATTTTGTGTTTTTTCAAAACTTATTTATTTATTCATGAATATCTATTTTGTCCCCTTCAAAGTAATTCCCATCAGATATTATACACTTGTACCAACGTTTTTTCCAATCCTCGAAGCACTTCAAAAAATCATTTTTTGTGATCTTGTTCAGCTCCTCCTATTTTCTTCACTTCATCAATGTTTTCGTCTGTTGTTGACGTGCTCGGGCGTCCGGCACGCTCTTCGTCGTTCACATCTTCTCGGCCGTCTGAGAACATTTTGTACCACCGATAAACGTTGCTTCGGTCCAAGGTAGCTTCACCATATGCCACAGTCAACATTTGGAATGCGTCCGCGCACTTAATTTTGTTTTTCACACAAAATTTGATACAGATTCTTTGATCCATTTTTTGGAATAGGCAAAAATCGAAGACGAGCCAAAACACGTCCAAGCAAAACAGCTGTCAAAAATTAACTGAATTTTCAAAATGGCCGAACTTGTCGGCATAAATGAGGGACATGAGTATCAACATAACGCCACAAACAAATCGAAAATCGAATATACGTAACCCGCGGAAATTCAAAATTCGCGATACTTTTTGAACAGACCTCGTATTTCTAGCATTTTTAAGAATAATTTCTACGAAGATCTATGTACGTAAAAAGTTATAAAACACTGATCTAATCACGAATTCATTTAAAATTGAGATTCAGAAATATTGCTAAACTAAACTCTTTTCAAAGAAAAGCAGAATTTCTTAAAAACGCCTAAACGGCTGACAGGGAATAAGAAAGCTTTCATTTAACGTGACGGAAATGAGGTGTTGCCAGTTAAAGATTTTAAGTCGGATAGATCCATCTAGAGGGAATATGTGGAAATTTGTATCAGTACATGTGTACCACTGAGTGACATTTAAAAACGCCACTTTGAGAATTTTAAAAACTTTTTCCGTTACTGAAATAACCTACTGTCCCATTCTTCACTAAACAACTCTCTGATTATTTTTAGAAATACCTAAATAGGAAACTCTCTTTGGTGCAGCACTTTATCGTTGTACAACATTGGCACTTTTCGAGGAAAGAGGAACGCAACCGGCTCGGAAACTGCGATACAGTGTCAGGCAATGATTTCCAATCGTCAGTCGTTGCAATTAGCTGAGAGGGTCTGGGTGGCACAACATATAACTAAGAATTCTAAACCCAAGGAAATGAATCTCAGCCATATGTTCAACGGTCTCCTTTTCCGTGGCGGTGAAGTTAGCATTAGGAAACCTTGGGGGTACCTACCCTGAAATCACAGTTTTCTTGTAGTATCTTGTAAAGTCTGACCGCCATGGGAAAGTCTTCGATGCTCTAACAGTTTCTTCCAAGCCTGCTTTTTGCTGCTTTTGTATCTACGTTGGACCGTTTAAAGGCGGATTCCTGGGGTCAAAATAGGTCAATTGAGCTCAACTTGCAATAAAGAAAATTAGTTCCTCAAGAAACTTCGTAACTACGAGCCTTCACAGTTAAGATTTTTATACTTATTTCTCACTATAACTCAAAAACTACTGATACGATTTTATTCAAACTTGGTATACTGAGGTTTCAATTATTGACAAATAAGATACTGATGTTGATTTCTATGATGCTTATAAAAGATGCTAGCTATGCTACTTTGGTGAGCAGTTCTTACTAGCAGGTTTTTAGAATTCTTGAACATGATATCAGATACACAATTCAATTATATACCAAAAAAGTGTACTTGAATGAAGACGCTAAAATGCACCAATCTTGAGAAGTCTTAAGGATGTTTCAAAGGGTGTCCAGAAAGCAATATAACAAGAGACGTCTAGGTGTAGATTGCTGAAGTCAAGACAGGTCAATTGAGCTCACCTTGCAATAAGCAAAATTGCTATCTTAAAAATGTAGAGGTCTAAGTAGTTTTCAGTTTATGAACCTTCACTTTAAAGACCTATAACTTCTGACTTCAGAGATTGAGATTCAATGCGTATTTCCCTGCTGAAGAGCTTGCGCGCCTTTTTTTCAAGATCATGAAACTCGTTTTTTCAACATGGTACTCTCTGGATGTTTTTGGTTTTCTTTAAAAGGCAACTATTTTTGTATTCATTTAGCAGAACGGTGCCGATGTTATTCATACGCGCTTCTATTTAATCAACGCACTAACACAGGAAATTTCAATGATTTGCTAAGAGTTCTTTATAGGTTTTCCAATTAATTAATTTGAGATTCCTATAGACTTTGGCAGATTTAGAACAAAACCCCATGTGCTTAAGGCAGATGAGTCGATGCTCAAACAAAAAGGGTTTTCTGAAACATGCCAGTTGATCACATTGATCACTGCATGTACTTAAGCTGAGAATTACATTCGGGACTTTCTGGCTAGCTCTGATAACAAATGTTGTATAATTTATATACTCTAACAGAAGACTGCCTCTCATATTAATGATGTGGTGCGCATTTGCGTCACATCCAATGTTTCTGCACCAATAAACAAATCTAGCAAGCTTGTCAATAGGTGAAGGATGTAAAAGATCATAAGAGAAGTAAACGGAATACACGACATAGCTGCGCTTTTCTATCATGACTCTAATGGTTACTAGGTCACTGGTACAATACTTCAGCAGCTGCATAGCTGTAAGTTTCTTGCTTAAATAAATGCAACCCAAATGAGCAGAAACCCATCCAGTTTGGTAGTTATTGCACTGAGCATATGTCTATACAGCCTACAAGCATATGCTTTAAAGCTAATGTCAGTTATTTTTATAATATAACACCTATCTGTACCCAGGACGTGCCTTTTCCCTGAATGGAGATAAGAGTTCTTACGAGCCAGAACTTTGTAAAGAGCCTGATCGCTTTCTATCTTGCGCAAAAGGGTTTGCTTTTTCTCCGGGAATCCCAGAGACGAAATCAACAACCTTATGCAAACGAAGGAGTAAATCACTCTTAAAAACTCGACAGTGATAGGAGAAAATAACCAGCACAGTTACCATAATAATCTTTTATTCGATAAGGCTATACCCCACGAAATGCTGAATTGGACTTGCTAGGGGAAGAAAGTCCAATCCGATCTCAACATGCTTTGCGCTACCTGCCTGTAGGTTTGCCTTGGTCTTTTTAAAGTTCTTTGAGCACTTGGAGAGGTGTTCTCTTCTAAGCGGCTTTTCTGGAATGCTGCAGGGTTGGAAAACTTTTTGGCAATGCCGACGGAAGATGAATTCGCAGCCGGTTCACTCACTGTTGTTTGCTTGACTTTCCTTGCCCCTTTCTTCTTAGTCCTGCAGCCATTATGGCGTTTATTAGAACCCCGACAATGATTGAACAAAGATTTTTCCCTTTGAGGAGCTACTTTATCGCACCGTAGGTGCTAATGTGGTAGGAACACTCTTTTTTTAGGAGCTCTTCCTTACTAAATTTGGGTAATGCAAATTCTCTTTAAGAACCTGCTCTGCAAAGTTGTGAAGTCCCCCATTTATTTGTAAACTCACTTTCAAGGTTGTCGAAAGAAAGAATTTTTGAATATTATGCAGCCTGGATAAGGCAAGATAAGATGGTAGGTTACTCGATGTCTCAAAGCCCTTGGGACACCTTGGCATATCTAATAAAATAACGAATCTGGAAATTCCTGATTTTGATATTGATCGATAGGAAATTTAGTTCTGCTCAACACCTAACAATAAAAAGATCTACAGAATGTTCCATTAACTAAATGTAAGATGTTTAGGTTTGATGTTGGTCATTTTTATTTGCATCATGAGAATTCAAAGATAACTCCTGTAAGAATATTTCTCGTATTTTCGTCAAATACTTATGCTATTAATATCCATGGCACTGACGTCAGTTTATAATAGCGTAGTTTCAAAGATAAAATCAAACAAATACTTCATATGTTATGTAAGACAAACCTATAATTGCAATTAAAGACACGTTATAAGAGGTTAACCTGATAAACAGTATCTATGTGTACCTTGCACGCGTACGTAAGTAGATAGTACTTCAATGTCCACTCTAAAACGGCATCTATTTTTAACAGTTATGATTTCTTATCTGGTTACCAAATTGTAGATGCTTTTTGAAAGTGAAGTTTAAAAGATATTTATGATGTCATCCAGAATAAAATCTTTATTTTATTAAACTTTGCAAGTTTTTCATGATCCTTCAGGAAAACTTCATTCGAAGCCGAAGAACTGATTTTGGAATACTTTTCCCGGCAAACATTTCCTAACTGTAGGAAATGCAAAAATAAGTAATCCACTGTTTAGTTGCGAGATAAACATAGAATTAACTACCATAGGCAGCAACTACATAGGTACATAGCCCAAACTAACACCAAAAATGCAACTTTAAAAGGGATTGTTTAGACTTTGGATTTATGCACACATCTCAAAACTCTTTTTTTTGACATTCTGTGTCATTCAAATGTAACCATGCAAGATGCAGTGGGCATCTCAACGACAACAATTTTTTTAAGTAAACACTTGAGAAAGTGATAATGTAATTCAAAGATCTTTAAGAGATTACACCAAAAATTAACGATTATCTGTCTAAATGATCGATTCGTAAGTGATATAAAAACTGTGATCTTGGAAGTATTATTATCATTGCATTTCAAACAACAGACAAAATGAATTCTCTTCAAATTCTTTTAATTTCTTGTATTCTCTACAATGTAGTTACTACGAGTAATGGAAATGGGTATGATCCAAATTGGGAAAGTTTAGACACTCGACCGCTTCCACAATGGTATGATGAAGCCAAAATTGGAATTTCTCTTCATTGGGGTATTTATTCCGTGCCTAGTTTTGAAAATGAATGGTTTTGGAGTAAATGGAAAGGTGATTATGAAACAAATAACCCTTGCAAGGATTCTTTACATAACTGTTTTTTCAGATGGAACTAAACAATATGTAGAATTCATGAAGAATAACTACCCACCAGGATTTACATACCAAGAGTTTGCGAAAGATTTTAAAGCTGAGCTGTTCGATCCTGAAGCATGGGCTAATTTATTTCAAAAAGCTGGAGCAAAGTAAATTGAACACTATTAGCTTAGATTTGTGATTGACTTTAACCTAATATTCATTTACAGGTATGTCGTTCTTACAAGTAAACATCATGAAGGTTATACTTTATGGCCTTCATCTTATTCATTTGGTTGGAATTCGAAAGATGTTGGACCAAATCGTGATTTAGTTGGTAAATTAATTAAATGTCTTACAATGTAATACAGTAATATCAATATCTTTCTTTTATTGTGTAGGTGATTTAGCAAATGCAATTCGCGAAAAGACTGATTTGAAATTCGGTGTGTATTATTCGCTTTATGAATGGTTCAATCCTATGTATTTGGCAGACCAAGCAAGCAATTTGCAAAATACTACATTTTCTGATAATAAAGTTTTCCCAGAACTATTAGAGGTAGTGAATAAGTACCATCCAGAAATTATATTAGCTAATGGTGATTGGCCAGCACCCTACACTTACTGGAAATCAACAGAATTCTTAGCATGGTTATATAATGATAGTCCTGTCAAGAACACAGTAGTTGTTAATGATAGATGGGGTAGCGGAATGATGTGTAAGCATGGTGGTTTCTACACTTGTGCGGACATGTTTAAACCAGGTGTTTTACAACCACACAAGTGGGAAAATTCAATTACGATTAATAAACCTTCTTGGGGTTACAGAAGAAATTCAGATATTCAGAATTATTACACAACACATGAGATGTTGGTAATTATGGCCCAGACTATTAGTGGTGGAGGTAAGATACGTATGTGACAAAGTGTAAGTAAAAAAATTAAATTTGCTATTCTATTATAGGCAATTTTGTAATGAATGTTGGGCCATCGAGTGATGGTAGAATTATACCGATATTCCAAGAACGGTTATTAGAGATGGGTGAGTGGTTGTCCATAAATGGAGAAGCTGTTTATAGTAGTAAACCATGGATATACCAAAATGAGACAAATACCAATGTTTGGTATACAGCTAAAGATCCTGCCGTTTACGCAATAGTATTAGATTGGCCTCACGGCAACGAATTAGAATTAAAAAAAGTTAATGACTTAGTTGAAAGTGATAGTACAATCGTTACTTTATTGGGCAATTCGGGTGATTTAAAAGTGAGTAGATTTACTATAATTTTGCTTAAAAGAATATTTAATTTGTTTATCTTTTTTTAATAGTGGAAGAAAGAGGAAGATTCTGTGAAAATTTATTTTCCTGATAAATCTACTGTCAGAAGTCGTGAAGCTTGGGTTTTGAAGATAGAGAAAAATAAAAAAGAATAATGGCAGTTAAAAACTTTAAATTAAATTGTTTGTATTTTAGTTAATAATGTAATTAAACAGAGCTTGCAATTAATAAATATTACAATTATAATTAATAAATAGGTTTCTTAGAAGCTTTAACCTCTGCAAAATGAAATGTTTACAACAGTTGTGCTGATACCATATTAAGGCAACTAACCAAGGCTCGTAGAAACTAGGCCTTTAAAGATTAGTACCGTCCTGATAAAAAAGGTTTTGTTTTGTCAAATATTTTGTTTGCAGTAATCGTACACTGCCATTTTCTCCAAATTTACCTCCGTCTCTAATGTAAACTACACTGTTTCAGAACTCGTAGAACTTTACCATATTTCTGGTAAGTGAGATTTGTCTATTTAAATAACTCGAACCATAAGATTTGGAGTGCATTTGGTCTTTGCCTAACAAGTAATGCCACCGAGGTTTGTCTGGTCTAGCCGCAAAGAGTTTTGTCTATCTACGTTCTTTATTCAGGAATATCACTTTATCGCTTTGGATGCCCGAAAAGAACTATGGCAAGTTCTTTCGCATCCTCATTACTAGAACTGGTTATGTTAGACCCAGGAAAAATAAAGATATCAACCTTAAAGACACTGGAATCTCTTTTAAAAAGTCCGTTACATATTTTAAATTTAGACAGACTTTGGGCAAATTAGGCATTTAAAAATGAAAGACTTAGAAGTCCAAAAAGCGTTTCGGACAAAAATACAAAATAAAAATAAATCATAAAAGAAGTAAAGGAAAGACCATGCGAAATTCAAGAAAAAAAGCAATTTTAGACAATTGGCCAAATTACTCGATGTGATCGATGCAGATTTCTTATCAAAATTCAAGGGCCATTAATACTTATTAAAACAAGTCTAAAAACGCTTTAGCATGAAAGAAGGGGTGTCACTTATCAAGTTAAAGAATTTCTATCATTTGCTATGATACTACAAAATGAAAGCCGTAGCGAGAAAGAGGCAAGAACAGGTTTAGCTCTGTCTGAAAATATTTTATTTTATTCTGGATATATTTAAGAAAATTCAAAATATACGAAGAAAAACAAAACTCGCTATAATTAGCCGTTTGCGCTTTCTTCTAAAAACGTTATCCAAACGATGATAAGGTTTACCTGTTCTTATTAAATCTACTTTTGGCTGCAAGCATGCACGAAATGTAAACTAAATATAAATAACATGCCACTTTTATCCCTGAGTCATAAGTTTTGTTTGGTATGGAGTGCTGGCTTATTGCTACCGTGTAGGAATAGTAAAGTTATTGAGTGTGAGTCTGGAGTAAATATTTTAGCTCCTGTAGGATGACATAACAATGGATTGCTTATTTTCTGACCTGGAAGAAGATTGGAATTTCGGATTTAGCCTCCAGACTGGTTTGGCCCCAGAGTCCATAAACTTCTAGTAACCCAGACTCAAAAAGATTTTTTCAGAAAATTGCATCGTGATATTGCTGATTCTACTAAGAGGATTTGAGCATAAACAATACAATTCAAAAACGGTTGAGAAGATTCTAGGTCACGGCCAAGAATCTGAGTGATAAGAACTCCTGCTAGGATTCCGCAAGTTGGGCGACAATCAAAGTTATTCTATGTGGCGTTTAGTACGAGAATTGCAAAAATACTCCATGGTGCCCATCAAATTCTAAATACAGATTTGTACTTTTTTCCATGCAAATAGTAAACAGCTCCAAAGCTTATGCAAGAGGACAGAATTCGTAGGTTGCAGTTTTTTTATTGGGTCGTCGGATTGATTTAAGTGATCATCTGATTACAAGTGAAAAAGCTAATTTTTAATTGAGCAAAGAAAGGAATAAGTAGAACGTTTTTGGGCAGAATAGAATCATTGAATGACCATAGCACCCACAAAAGTTACCGTATAGTGCTGTACGTGTATGTTGTGCAGAATTATTATTTCTTTGTAGATGAGATTGGAATGCCATGCAGAAATGCTACAAACATTTTTGATGAACGCTATTCAGCTACGACAGCATATAGCAACAAAAGCATGATAGTATTAAAAGAAATGTTTTCAAATCGTCTGATATTGCAGAATGGAGACGTAAATGATTTAGCAGGTTCTCCAGGTTTTAGCTTGCCAGATAGGGTTACTTCAAGTCAAAAATATTTACAAACCCTTTTGAGCAATTCCTATTCACTTCTGCAATCATTTTCGTTCAAAATCGGCTACGTTGGTAGTAAAACTGCATTTACAGTTCATGTATTGCATCAAAAGCGGCTACATCCGTTTTTGTGACCGAAATCGACTGTATCCTTCATATTCATTGCAGATCATGTCCATAACCTTAAAATTGTAGCGTTATCTTGTTCGTTAGTATTTGATTTAATTATAAAACAGCATAGAAGAGATGGAAAAAGAGTGTACAACTGTGGAGGAAGCAAACAGTGGAAGCAGGGTTAAGAAAAAAATTTTACAGTTTGTAAGAATAAGAGAGAGAGAAGAAGAAGGTAGCATTATAAAACATTACTGTGAAAATTTTGGTAGTTTTAGATGCTATTGTTTGAAAAATCTTAGAGATCTTAGTAATCATTGGTTATAATATAATTATTTTAAAAACGTTGTCATGTAATGTTTATAAAGTAGAAATCTGTATTATGTTATGTTTAATTTAGTAACCAGTATTAGTGTAATAATTAATAAATTATTTAAAAAATAGTCAATTCTATTTATTATTATAAAGATTTAATGAACACTGAAAATAATATTGCTATTTTGGCAAAAAGAAATCGATTTAATCTAAATTTTTGTGGCATGACTAAAATTGTCAAAGACCGAGATTATTTTTGTTATAAACGACATGCACCTTGGGTTGTAGCAATTTATCTCTTTTTTATCAATTATAGACCACATCTTTCCATTTTTATTAATTGAAGTATTGTATCAATAAATTAGAATAATTTAGAGATTAATAAAGGACGAAGAATATGATTTGTAATCAATAAGAAAAAGACAGATAGTACCCCCAGGGTACGTCACGCGCCGATAGGTCTTTTTACATTTTTAGACTATGTAGTTTTTGTAATTTTAGTCTGTGTTTTCTTTAATATTATTATTTTATGTAACGTTTAAATTACAAAATGGACAATTAAACGATATCCTAAATGTTTATTTTTACTTATAAGTATGGCACTGTTAGGATGCGAGATACGTATATTAAAACACAGACGTTTTTATGAAGCTTCCATAAAAGCTAACCAGAACATACGAATATGTCACATGTTATCTGTCTCGCCTATTGAAGGTCGAAGAACTAATAATATTGAACCATTGCAAAATATAAACTTTTCATGTTTCATAAAATTGGTGAAATTTCTACAAGAATATGTCTAAAGTTTTTTTGCGCATCTTTGAATAGTGGTTTTCGAAAAAGGAATACCAAAGAAGAAAAGATGTGGTGATAGGGTATCAAGAAAGACCGAAAACAAAAATGGAACTCGTTAGAAATTTTATTAAGAGGCTAAAAGAAAGAGAAAGTTATCACATCAAAAAAAAAGGGTAAACCTAGGTGCAAACTTGTTAATTCGTCCAACAGGGTGTTTCATTTTATGTTCAGAAAAATTTTCACGGAAGAATTTAATATTGGATTTTCATCTTCGGTTTCAGATGTTTGTGGGCAATGTACCAGAACACTAAAACAACAGTATAATCACGAAACAAATGAGGGGGAGATACGGAATGTACTTAGTGAATTTTGCGTGCTAGTGCCTTTTACGAACTTTTGACCTACAGCAGGTACAGCTTCTTCCATGCACACCGATAGTCAAATCAGTTTGTTTGGATTTTGTTGCATAAACATATTATCACGACATCCTACATTCTACGTATGGGCAGAAACTTATCTGGTTGAGGATCAACGGAAATTGGTTCAGCATTACTTAATTGATTAGATTTACTAGATTACAGTGAAATACATACTCTCAGATTATTCTGCAACGGCTATATAGGGCAAAATAAGAACTCTCATATTATGATGTCTTAATGTAGCGGTTTTAAGGAGGATTTTATAAAGAAGTAGAGAAGGCAAAAGCTTTGGGTGAACACTGGCAAATATGCAACATTAAGGAACTGGAAAATGTTTATGAGAAGGTAGCAGACGTTGTAGATAAAGATAAGCCCGAAGTTCAGGTAACGACGTAAGATAAAGTTTGAGAAAGAAAGGGAAAAGTGATGACAACTTTCAGCTTTGACAACTTCAATTTAAATACTGTCTACCAGATAAAAAGAAAAGAAGTCTTTAGACAGTTAATACAAGAACATTTTAGTTAAAGGTTAACCGGCAATGATACATACGTTTATTAATTGTAGCTCCAGAGGCAAATGCAAGCGAAGAAGAAGATGCTGATGAACCTACTGCTAAATGCTGTGATTGCCCACACGAAGAAACAGCTGTTCATATTTGATAAAACTT
>VTPC01090213.1:0-104845 GCA_011009095.1 Ignelater luminosus | reverse complement strand
ATATCCTGTTTTTCAAAAAGCGGCAAATGCAGCCGCAAGCATAATTTCACAGCCCACTAGACCCAGAAATATTTATGTACATTCACTTTTAATTTAAGGGGTAACCAATCAGAAGCTCTTGTCTCCTCTTAAAAATATATAATAAATAGATGTAACCGGTTTTGCACGCAAACTCCTCAAATGTGTTAACAAACTGTTAATACTATGTATAACAGAATCAACTGTTGTTAAAGAATTGTTAATTGTTAAATAATTTTTTGGGTTAAGGGGGAATTCAAATGCTTAGCACAATCATTCCAGTCGTTTATTATTACAAACGCAATTTTAATTTAAAAAAAACCAGGTAATTCTTAATTAAATATGGGAGGTACCTAAACGAATGTTTTGATAAAATACCAAAATTTGGTGCACATAAAAAGAGTAATTTCATATACTCAAAATATTTCTTTGTAGGTACCAGCTTTTCAATGCGATCTTCAAAACATATAAAAAAATATTGATCTGAGATTAATGGTTTAAGGGTGAAACTGGAACAATGTTTTAATACAATTGCCTACATTGCTGGGGCAAAAAATTAAATTTGAATTAAAGGGAGACGTCCGGTCGGCAGATGAAATTAAACACTTCACTAATTGCCCGATAACATTAAGATTTATTAACATTGATTACAATAATAGTTTCTTAAATTACTAAACATCGTGATTCAAAATAAATAACAAAATACAACTGCATTAAAAATCAAATAAAACTATTTCGGGTGTTTAGAAGAATTTATTACAGCAAGAACATTTAGCTTTCTGAGAAGTTGATAATAACTACAAAAATTCATTTGATTTCCAGTATAAGTAGCTTTAAATTTAATAAATTGGCGAACTTACAAAAACCTTTACTGTTTTAAAGCGAGTGGAAACTACATTTACTTCATCGTACATATGATTAGTTAATATCAGTCACCCTTGTATATTATTTATTGCCCCTTTTGCATAACAACAGGTTAATTCTTGGAGCACATTCAGATTTCTGCCATTACATTTCTTACACTGAAAAGCAAGTTCTGTATGATGATGATGATACAGTGAATTTTATAAAAATCTGCGACAACCAATATTTCATGATGTAAATAAGGTTTCAAAAGACTATTATTTTATACCTATAACAAATTTTCAGACTTTGAAAATATAAAATAAAGCCTGCTGGCGTTTTACAAATGCAAAAATCACTCAAGACTTGTCCCAACTGTTTATGAAATGCGCAGTACTATATACCGGGTGCTTATAGTTTACTATGAGCATAGGAATTTTGACATGCAGGAAATCATTAAGCTAAAACTAGAAGCAATAGCATTGAGGATACATGTTAAATGACATTTACAAAAACAAAACAATAAATGTCAAAATAATAAACTAGATCGTTTTTAACAACCATTTTATATTATTGTTAATACTTATACTAATTGTAAGTATAAGCACACTTTGATCCTAATTATCTTTCCTACATTGAAATTGTTATGTTCGTAGTAGACTACAATTTCCTGTAGACACTAGTGGTTTTAAAATGAACAAGGGCACTTAATTTTGTAAATCTGTTTGTCTAAGTCAAAACTAATTTTTTCTCATTTGTTTTGGCATTAAGAAAATATATTTTACAACTGTAGTAGTCAACCATGAAACTCTTAGGTCGTTTTGGAACCAATACTACTTTGGATTATCCATGTTTTTCCTTTATTTGCGGCGTTAAGAGTCGCTCAAATTAACATGGCTAATCGACGTCCTATTGTATCTATATTATTTCTATTTATATAATAGCATATTTTTTTTACTCCTCGTATTAGACAGTACATGATGATCAATCTATTAACACAACAAGATTCTTAAATTGTACAATTCTTACAGAATGCGTGTACAGTATTAGAAGCGAAGATTTTTTATGGGCAACTTTTTTGAATGCTGAGGATCTATTATCTCCGGCAGAAAAAATAAATTGAAAAAAGTCACTAATTGTTCACACATCTTTGTTTGCCAAAAGTTATCATCTCGGTAAATTTTTTGGCACTTAAATTCCCGGGGAGTCCATACTATAAACATGCAGTATTTACGGTTTGTTATATGTAATTGGCCGTGGATTTGATAGTAATAGTTGTGAGTTAGTTTCAGTTTAATCTCTCCATCACTTTCACTTAAAGAATTTACTTTCTTTTCTCGAATTCCGTCTAAAACACTAGACTTTGCAATATTTGCAGGACATTTTACTTCAATAATTCCATCCTCTTCAATTAAACCATCGGGAAATGCTGCCAAAAAACTGTATTGTGTGTCTATAAAAAGCCCACACTCTTTAACCTTTGTATTATACATATCTTGAAATTCTTGAATTGCTACTCTTTCGTGATCTTGTCCCCAACGCGTAGCAAAATTTCCAGAGAAAGTGGAATATAAAAGCCTTTTTATTAAATTACCACAATGGGTACCTTTCTGCAATTTACATATATTCCCAAAGTTCGATGCCGTTAAGCGTATGGATCTTTCTTGTCTCCAAAGCAGATTATTTTGCTGGCCTAGTGTTTGTTGTTCTATTTCGATACATTCTTCTTGCGATTTTTCCAAACTTCCTAAAAACTCTGCTTTCTTATTTGCATACTCTTCTTTAGTTAAAGCATCATCCAATACATTTCCATATTCTGCGTCAGGTGGGTTAAAACTTGTTTTCGGTTTCTTACATTTTTTCGGAAATAATTGTCTACGGCTTCGTTTCCATGTAGCTGTTTTTTGTTTTAGGCGAATGAGTTTTTTGGTGTGCTGGCCAGGACTGCGGTCTACAGCTTTTTTGTGTATTTTACGAGCTAATTCTCCCGATCGTACGTTAAATGAAATGGCTGCTGCTTCACATCGGGTTTGATAAGATCCTTTTGCTGTAAAATTCACCCGCTTTCCACCTGTAAATTTAGCCACTACAGCATTGTAACATTCTGCAACATTGTTATCCATGTTCAACAAGAGACTTTCTGCATTTCTGGCTACTCTATCTACAGAAACCATTATATCTTGATATAATCCAGATTGTTTCAATTCAGGAATCCAGTTTTGTTCATTAGTAGATTTGGAGCCAGTACAGAAATATTTAGCGCAACAAGCGTGATCTCCAAACACGTGGTGTACACTATTTAAAATGTCCTTCTTAAGAAGCTTAATTTTATCTGATAACGCAGCATTTTCTTCACCAATGTAGTATTGTACGGCACTTTGTATACCTCCACGCAATCGACGAATTTTATTATTTAATTCGTTTCTTTGACGACATGGTACAATTTCACCTTTAGAGCTACGCCTTTTGGTTGTTAACTCGCGTAATTTAGTACAAAGATTTCGCAGTAGGTGATTGCGACATTCCACTTTTTGAACAATCTTATTGCCATAAGGTCGTGCCTCTGCTAAGCGTTTAGTAACGCTACTGTCCCCATCACCAACTAAATAAATATACTTTAAATTATACAATTCCACACTTACTTTGAAGCCCTCTACAATAATATCAGCTTCCATTCCTGTTGACGGCTTTTCCCAATTTTTGAAGCATTTATGAGGCGGTGGGTCGCTGTTTTTAGTTTTCGCCCGAGAACACATATAACAATATTTATTCCGAATTCCTAAGAATAAAACTTTTCCGGTTTTCTGTCCAACAATGACCCCAACACCTGAAGCTGCATTGTAATTTACACGATATGAGCGCTTGCTCCATGCACCGTCTGCAATCACTGTTATCATTGAAATTCCATCAGTGTCGATTCGGTTTTCCTCTACAGCTAAACGATGTTCTTCTTTTGCAGCAGCTTCCATAACAGACCAGGCAGTATCTTCAATATATCTTGCAATGACTTGCTCAGTCTTTGAAAAATGATAAACGCTCATCCAAGGTATATCGCAGATAGCTAAAAAGTCTCTTAATTGAGAATACCCAGAGCCTGTTGTTATGGTACCTAGGACAGCAGCCTGGTTAACAGCCATTGAATCCTTGGTTTGCATCGGTGTTGACAATACTACTAACGCAGCACGATTTACATTTTATAACTATTTTGCTCAGTAGTCCCAGTCGTTGCTCAGAAATCATTTCTAGGTGTTCGTTTTTGCATGTAAATAATGGATGATGGGGAAATGTCGTTATTGCTTTAAAAAATGAATTTATATCAACTATTCTTCTACCACTAATAATTTCATTTTTGTTCCTTCTGGTTTCATCGACATTGGTGCTTACATTAATGAAACTAGTGGAAGTAGATGGTTGTTCTTCTTGCTCTTGTGATGAACCACTAATAATTTCAGTTGAAGTGGATGGTTGTTTTTCTTGAACAATGTTGCACCTATTGGTTTGCTCTTGTGATGAAGTAGACGGTTCGTTTGCTTCTTGAACTTCTTGCGTTATATTTTCACTAGTAGAGACTTTGACCATTCGTATTTCTTTCATTCTACGTTGGATACTTTTGCGTTTTGAAGCTCTCGTCAACCTGGGCATTTCAGCAGCGTTCTTGCAGACTACTATAACGTTTTTATAATCTAATAAATATCACAATTAATATTTGCGTTGCACTTTACACTTCTGAAACAACTTTACGTGCTAAACTATTTTATGCCACTTGTTGATCTTTCAGCGACCGGCACTGAACTGAAAGAACTATAATATTGTAAGCCTACAACAATTTTTTTAGAATTTAGGCGTATATTACGAAGTATAAAAAATGTCTTGTTTAATTAACTGTTAAGTCTGATGTCTGATTTGTGATTTTATTGGTTTACGAACCATAAGATTTGTTTATTTTTTACCGAGTTGTAACAAAAACGAAGTTCGTAAATTATTACTTTAGTAAATTTTGAAATGGGCCAGAAACGGGTCAGTGTTTGGAAAAAGCCATAGTAATAAATATTGGTAAAAATATAATATTGACAGCCGCATGATGTCTGTTTTTTTTTAAGACCGGTCTTTATAGTTATACTTATAAACATAGTATGTGCAGATTTGGTTATGAAAGAATCTCATTAAAAGGCCCATTGTTTTTCTTTGTTATATTTTGATTTATTTCATTTATACCTATTGTAGATTGTTCTGATTTATTTATTGTAGGAATGTTTATTTAACGAAGAGTCCTAGTTCGATATTAATATGTATTTCCATGCTCATCTATGGTCTGTTGGCAATGACCGACTTAATTACCCGTAACGAATGGGGATATTGGAAACATTCTTAAATTAATATTTAGGGTCAAGTCAGTCGAAGTTAGAAGTAAAGATGAATAAACGTGTAGAATTAACACTGTTTCTTGGTTAATTCTGTAAAATAAAATAATGAATCTTACACTATCCAGCAATATTTTTTGAGACGTCTGTTTTATTCTTATTATCCTTTATTTTTTATTGCAGGCAACACTTATTTTATTGCTGCTAATAAAACTACATTAATTTGGGATACTCAGTGGTAATAGATTTTATACAAAGTAAAAGATATTTACGTTAAAGATATTCAAGTTAATACCTTTCTTCAAAGAATAATTTTGTTGTTTTACAGATTAAATAAGAAATAATAAATATTAACTTCCCAAATCCTTTTTACATCTAAAATTAATATTTTCACACTGATATGTATCGAAAAAAAGATTTTTGTGTTCTTATTCTTTAATATAATAGAAAAAATAACATCACATCACGTCATCCTATTATAATAACATTGCAATTTATCACGGTGTAATTTCATTTGTTTTGATTTGTTTTGATAAACACAAAAAACGTCTACCTCAGAATGTGTTTTAGATTGCTTCACGTCGGCTATAAATTAGGGTTTTAACATTAGTTTGTAATGGTAGCTGTACCATGAAAACATCTCTATCTTTTTCACAACTTTTTAGTCCTTGTTGCAAAAATATTCCAGCAAAATTTAAATACCTCCTTAAGAGTATCTACAACAAACTTTGAAACTTCACTTTATAACGAGATACAATAAATGAATTGTTGTTAGTTTATTTTTGGAGCTTGTTTGTGTCTTGTTATAGAAACTTTTGAATCCTCATGTATGTTCTGTCTTCTGAGAGACACGAGTAGTACAAATAGTAATATTTTTTGTTTATCTCTCGCTGCAATCATTTGTTACGAAATTATTATTTAAAAACGTATTTAAGATGTAATTCTAGCTTTATTAACACAAGTTATTATTTAAATCAATTCCGGATTTTATTCTTATTTAAAATTTCTTTAGATAATATTAACAGTGACATCAGATATTTTTATGTTTTTGTTCAAGTTATTTATTTTAATAAGTATGTGATTATGCATTTATTTATATTTAATTATACAAAGTGCACGACAAATAAGCTCACCACTTGTGCTTGTACTCTGCTACTATCAATCTGGAATGAATAAATACAGAGTAGCCTTGCATAATGATGCAATGGACACCTCTCTACAGTTCTTTAACCTATAATACTGTTATTACTAAAAAATTAAAATGAAAAATCTCTCTTTTAATACAATGTGTTTTCTTGTTTATTAAATTTGTTATAATGCGACTCCTGTTTTTATTTATAGATATAACTGGATAATAAGAGTATTTTTGTTATAATATCTAGTTTTTTCGAATTCCTTATTGACGTCAGTTATTAGCAAAGGTATTCAAGACAAAAAAACATAAAATACGCAAATCCTAACCTGCGTAATTGCGCCTCTGACGTAATAAACTTATAGTATTGATATTTATGATATATTGTAAAAGATTAATTCAATAAGTACATAAGTAAAAGTGCATGTACACTCGAAAAATCGTACTTATTTTACAAGTACAGGTACAAATTCCGGAAATCAAAACTGTAGATTCTTTAACTTCTTTCTTTCAAGTTTTTACAACTTTTCTTCTTCTTTTGCATACTAAATAAGTACAGTAGAAGCTCCATTGAACGAAATGCTGTTTTATCCAAAATAATCAAAATTTGATTTTGCTTTGTTAATAAACTAAATAGCAGTATAACAATGATTCTGTATTTGTCATTAATTAGCATTAGCAATAGATGAAATAAATTTTTAAATATTAATTAGATTTTTTTGGAAATTAATAAGGTGACGTAATACACACAGAAGAATCAATTGTGGATTTCAAATATTAACATGAAATGGATTAGCCAAAAAGGCTTCAATCTCCATGATTCCAGATGTAATCAAGTTTTAGCTTTCTCTTACTATCTTGACTAAATCTGCAGCAAAGTAGAAAGTACCTATCAACTTTCAACATTCGATGAAGATAAGAATAATTTACCCGCAAAATTTTGCGTTTTTTTTGAAAATCTTGTATTTTAATATTCTGTGTTGAAAAGGGCACGTGAACTAGTCGAGATGATTTTGATCAAAGATACTGTTAAATAAACACTTGACTAAATGATAGTCAAAACACATGCGCACGTTACTGATTATCTCTTTAAAAGATCTATCTGTAAGTGATATAAATATTGCAGTGCTGTCATCGGTTTTCAAACAACTGATAGAATGTATTCCTTCAAAATCATCTTTATCACGTGCATAACTTACAATTTTCTAACTTTAGCTAATTCAGTTAGATACGAACCAACATGGGAAAGTCTAGATACTCGTCCGCTTCCACAATGGTATGATGATGCCAAAATTGGAATTTCTCTTCATTGGGGTGTTTACTCCGTACCCAGCTTTCAAAATGAATGGTTTTGGAGTAAATGGAAAGGTATGAAAGTTTTATTATTACAGTTTCTTCTACTCTGTAATTCTTTCTTGTTTAGAAGGGAACCCAGCTGTTCTAGCATTTATGAAAGATAACTACCCGCCTGGATTTACGTACCAAGAATTTGCTAAAGATTTAAAGGCAGAATTGTTTGATCCTGAGGCTTGGGCTGATTTATTCAAAAAAAGTGGAGCCAAGTAAGTTATAGAACATTCTCATAGTAAACAAATCACAGTGGATCTTAACATTTACAGATACGTTGTTCTTACAAGTAAACATCATGAAGGTTATAGCCTGTGGCCTTCGACGTACTCATTCAGTTGGAACGCAAAAGACGTTGGACCACATCGCGATTTAATTGGTAAATCAATAAACTTGTTGTAAATATAAAATTGATTTTACCCCCGTCTTTAACTGTTACAGGAGATTTGGCAAATGCAGTTCGTAAAAGGACTGACTTAAAATTTGGCGTGTATCATTCCCTTTTGGAATGGTTTAATCCATTGTTTTTGCAAGACAAGACAAACAATTTCCAAAGCAGGACATTCGTTGACAATAAGCTAATACCGGAACTATTAGAGATAGTTAATAAGTATCATCCAGAAATATTATGGACTAACGGAGAATGGGAAGCCCGCGATACTTACTGGAAATCAACGGAATTCCTAGCATGGTTATATAATGACAGCCCGGTTAAAGATGTCGTAGTTGTAAATGATCATTGGGGTAATGGGATTGTTTGTAGACATGGAGATGTCTATACATGTATTCCTCCAGGTTTAGAAATTTTCACTTAATTAAAATGGCTTGTTACATAAATACTATTTTAGGAGTTTTACAAACACATAAAGGAGAAGTTGGGATATCTATTGATAAACGTTCTTGGGGTTACAATAGAAATTCAAATATTGAAGATTACAACACCATACACGAGCTTTTGGTATTTATGGTAAAAACTATTAGTTGTGGAGGTAATGCAATATCTGATTCCCAATTCGATAAATAAATAGACAAGATATAATTGTTTATAGGTAATCTACTATTGAATATTGGTGTAACAAGTGATGGCAGAATTATGCCAATTTTCCAAGAACGATTGTTGGAAGTGGGTGAATGGTTATCTATAAATGGCGAGGCTATCTATAATAGCAGACCATGGACGTACCAAAACGAACCAAATAACAATGTTTGGTATACAGCAAAAAATACAGCTGTTTATGCTATAGCATTAAATTGGCCCAACGAGAATGCATTACAACTGAAGATGGTCACGAACTTGTTTGAAAATAACAACACGGTTGTTACTTTATTAGGAAATTCCGGTGAATTAGAGGTATTTGAATTTATTATTTTATAGTGCAAATAGAATAACTGATTCATCCTTTTTTTACAGTGGGAGAAAAATAAAGACTCAGTCCGTATTTTCTTCCCCGATAAAACTGTTGCTAAAAGTCGTTGGGCTTGGATTTTGAAAATAGAAGCTAAACTTTTTGAATCTCCATTAAATGTGTAGTTAGTATCAAATATTTTCTTGTACAAGTATATTATGCGGTAAGGTAAAGATTATTAGATAATAAATTACTGACTGCTTTCCCAAAGTTTCTGGAAATTATTGAATTTGTTTGCTGAGACTAGATCTGTGTACTAACCTGATTTTTTGACATGGTGGCAGAGTTGGTATTGATTCCTTTCAGGATGGTAACGAGACAATTCTACATTGTTATAGCAGCACAGTGAAAAACTTGATAACCAAGATTTTACTCTAATTTTTTAATAAATATGAGGTGGTAGTATGGATAACTGCAAACTTACATGACTTTCAACTGTAATCGTTGAAGATAAGAAAGTTAAAGATCTCTAAATGCTCATGGTTAACTAAGTACATTACCTGCACTTGCACGAATTTTACACTGACGATTAAATACGCTACTAACAAGTGCTGTCATTGTTCGTGTAAAAATGATCTTAGCCATCGCCAAAATTTAAATTCCTAAAAAATCTTGTTATAAGATTCTAGAAAAAGAATTTCCCTCTTCGCAACTCTGTGTCGAATTTATAATAAAACAAACATTTTAATTTAAAATAAATAGTTCCTAATATACCTTCGGGAACGTCGCTAAACATAAATAGACTGATAATGAAAAACGTGCTAGATAATTAATTCCTTGTTGATCCAGAGTTTTTTCGTTTTGTGTTATTGTGTTGCCGTTGCACTAAGTTAACCGTTTTGTTTTTCCGCTGGAGAGAAAACCAGATAGCAATCTGTGTATAGCAATTAAATATTTCTTATGTAGACTAAAAACGAAATTTGTTGCTGTGGAAAGTTTTAACTTTAAATGTTATGGAAACATTTGCGTGTTGCGATTGACTTCAGCATAAAGCAAAACAAAAAGATAGCTTAGTAGGCTCGCACTGTTCCAGCAGAGTAAACCTGCTTTAAAGTGCCCTTGAGAGACTTGTTCCTGAAGTAAACTCATGGGTTTGTCATTATCGCTTTACTGCGGCTGTTGAAGAATAAGCTGTCGTGGACGTTAAACCTAGGAGTACTTTAAGAGTACTTTGAACTATTTTTCTCTTCATTTCTCTAAAGTTTCTAAGCGCACGGTTGTGTTCAAAGTTAGTTCGTGTCATCAACAGTTAAATTTCATCATCAGATGAATATTCAAAAAGTTTGGTCTCAATTTTTAGAACCCAAGCCCATCGACTCTTGACAGTTGCTTTATCGGGAAATAAAGTTGCACCAGAATTAATAGACATAATTAATAGGTATCACCCAGAAATAGTGTGGTCTAGTGGTGGTGATTGGGAAGCTAACTATACTTACTGGAGATCAGTGGAATTCTTAGCATGATTGTATAACTACAGTCCAGTCAAGGATACCGTGATTGTAAACAATTTATGGGGTGTGAGAACTCCGAGTAATAGTGGTAGATTTTGGACAGTCTTTTCTCCAGGTTTCAAAATTCTTATCTGCCATAATCTACATTTAAGTTTTGTTAAATACTCACTTTTTTAGATAATTTACCAGCACATTATAAAGGGGAAGTTGCATTGCCCATTGATAAACATGCTTGGGGCCATAACAGAAAGTCAAACATTGAAGATTATTATACCACACATGAACTTTTGGTAACTATGGCAAAAACTATTAGTAAAGAAGACTTATAGCACCACTAGATAAAATAAACAAAATGATTTTCCACAGGCAACTTTTTATTGAATGTTGGCCCAACGAGTGATGGCAGAATCATACCAATTTTCCAAGAGCGCTGATTAGAGATAGGTGAATGGTTATCTATAAACGGTGAAGCTATTTATAACAGCAAGCCATGGACGCACGAAGCTGAACCAAATATTAGTGTTTGGTACACAGCAAAAGATACAGCTGTTTATGTTATAGTATTAGAATGGCCTAATGACAACGAATTGGAATTGAGAATGGTTCTAAAATTATTTGAAAATGATTCCTCGATTGTTACTTCATTGAGCAATTTCGGAAAATTGAAGGTGTGTAAATGTGTAATGTTAATATGAAAGTAATTTAACCAATTTATTACTTCTCTCCATTAATGGAAGAAAAGTGATAATTTAGTGCGATTAATTTTTCCCGATAAAGCAACTGTCAAGAATCGATTGGCTTGGATTCTGCTGTCCTTTTTTATTGAGTTGACTAACTATAGCGCACAGAATAATTATTTTAAGTGGCTCACTCAAACTATTTTGATTACTTTTAGGCAAATAAAAGTAGAAAATGTAGTCTGCAAGAAAAACTGCCTTTTGGTACAGTCAGATTTTCAGATCAAAGCCTACTATAAAAATTATGGGTAAAAATCTAAAAATTATTTTTTTGAACTAGCATCTTAGCTTTTAAAGACAAAGAAATTTTCTTCATAAAAATTTACTGCAAAATGGGAGAAAATCGAATGTTCCTGCCCGCCTGCCTCACTTATTTTGGCGCACATGCCATTCAAAGAAAAAATCGCGAAAATCATGTTCAAAGAGTTTCTCCGTAATACTTTTTTCGGTCTCAGCTTCTTAAAGAGTAAAAAAGTATTTTGCTTAATGTGTGCTACATGTCATTCCGCAAAGCAGTAGTACATTAGAAAATCCATTACTGATCTAGCAATGAACAAACTGAAGTGATATTTATCAGAGATAAAGCAAATTGTAGCAAACTCTGGTTGCTTAAACAAGTAAATAGTACTGTTAGATAAAATGAAGACGATAATTTTAACTTGTAAAATAGAAAAGAAGAAATTTCTACCCATAGTTCCCATTCCAGTAATGTAGAAAAGACGTCATTATAATTCGCGCTACAGTAAGCTTCGAGATAGGTATTAAGTCTCAATGAACAGAGTGTAGAACAACGCCTAAAAAAAATCAAAGTCACCACGTTGAACTGAAAACTTTTAGAAAATGAGGGAAATGTACGTTAAGCTTATGTAGACATATTCTTAATAAAGATTCCGAGGTTATTCTTATCAAAAGCTTTCTAATTACGTGAAAAAGCATCACTGAGGTAGACTAACCATCCCGCTGTGCAACTTAAGTACTATTGAACAGTTCTTAAAGAGATTGCATCACTAGATTCAAAACTGTATGTTTAAACCTTGTCCATGCCAACGTGCCTGCATGCTATACAACAGGACGCTTGGTTTAGAAACAGACCAAGTTTATTGGGGAAATAAAGGAAAAATGTATTAGGTACTATTACTAACAAGCCATTAAAAAGTAAACCAATCTGCATAGCTTACGAAATAAAAAACTTACGTCCTGACTTTTCCCTCACCGGTATGTGCATCGGACGGGAAAGCTACGATGATTCCTCGTTGTTCTAAGTTGGATGGCACCTTTCAATTGTTTAAAAACAAAAAATATATCAAGAGTTTTTTTAATTTGATTTAGGAGTTCTTTGTTTATTTTTGCTTTTCATTTATTATTTATTTATTGTTATTCTTTTTCTATTTGCTGCTATTATTTTTGATTCTTTATTTTTATTTGTAGAATTTCTTTTAGGTTTGTTTTATTTAATATAAAGAGAGAATTTTTCTAAGTGGTGCTGCTGCTGCTTGAGTGAACTAGAGCTGGAACACTGGCTAGCTGGAGTTGAAGCTAGGTACTGCTTTTCTTGAAGCTGCTTATTTGATTGCTACTTGTTTGGCTGAGTGAGCTGAGATAAACGTTAGAAAGTTACCAAAGACAGCAGACTTTTCTTCAGCCATCAAATAAGATTTTATGGGTGGAGTAGCCAAAAACAGCAAATTAAGAAAATGGAGTAGATAGAGGTGGTGAAGATGAAGCTAGTGGTGGACGGCCCACATAAAGCAGACGGCGACCTGGACCATGGAAGTCAAGCTCAATCAAACCTGGTCTGTTGACGTAGGAGAAGTGCAGTACATTTAAGTAGCTGAGATGAATCTTCGAACGTTCCCGGCCTTTGCTCCAGGTAACGACCGAGCGACCTTTTAATCTCCAGGCCGGAGTGGTAAACTGGCTCGAGTGGTGATGAAAAGGCACCTGTCAATATTCTGGTTCGTCTGCACAACACAAAACATTGATAAGTCTGCAGAATTCACGTATAGTTAGTAGAGCTTCGGCACAAAAAATCAAAGATTGCAGGTTTAAATCCTGTTCAGAACCAAACATTGTCTGGATGCGTTAACTTCTTAGAAAAATTAAATATAACTAGATACTTTAAACTTCAAAATCAAAAAAATGAATTTAGCGTTGAGCATCTTTGTCTTAGCTTCTAGCCTTTCTATTAAGTGTACAAATCAACCCCCTAATGCCGCCATTATATGAGGGAAATGTTATTGGTAGTTACTGAATGCAAGACTACTAGGGGAACAAACACCACAAACGGTGATTCGATATATCGCAAAGTCCCTATCTTAGCCACCCCTTACGCACTTCTATGGAGCTTAGAACAATGATGGGGTATCACCAAAAACAGCCTCCTTTTCCAATTCCTTTATTCTGGGCAACAAGGCTCAGAGGATTTTTTCGACCTGCGTCTTCCTTCTTCTACCGGGAAGAAGGCACAGTATAGAGTCTCTGTTGAGCCCCAGGGGGATTGTATAGTATATGTGTGTACAAGAGCCATCGAAATTGGGTGAATAGTTTTAGAGTTGTAAAAAGTGGGTACGCCCGAAAAAGTTCTTTCTTAACCCTTAGACACGCTCATTTTCCAAATCTAAGTGGTGATTAGTGAAAACCCACCTGCGGATCAATGTAAGGCCACTTTTTAAGCGACAAGCTAATACAGACTTGATGTACAACAATTTCCACCACGGGCTGTATAGCAGAAACATACATTATTGGCCGTGGTGGCGGAAACAATAGTAATTGGGAAAATAAGAAAAATATCTTCTTGATATAAATGCCGTGTTCATAGTAAACCTGCATACAACCAATTAGGGAAAAAGAATTTGCGGCCATTAGAACTCGTTTACGTTTAAATCTATAGAGGTATTTTAAATGTTAACTATAGGCATCGAAAGTTGTGGTAGCTTTTATTTCTAATTGAATAATCTTTGGGATTCAAAATCCCATTTTCAGAAAAATCTTAACAGTTTTGCAAAAGGTTGTGTACATTGTCACATATTTCTTCCCAACCAGAAAGGAAAAAAAAGGCTCAAGGATTTAGGACTGACATTTTAAAAGGCTCAGGCAAAAAGTTTCTTCTCTAAATAAAGAAACATTCAGTTCTTTTCTCTAGGCCTAACGTTGACTGTCGATACTTCCGAATATACGGTGAAGAACAATAAATGAGTTATTGAACTTAAATGTTCAGTTGAAAGCAGATACGTTGTTTAGAAAACAAAATATGGACCACACTTTAAAATTTTATTTTATATATAGTTATGTGTCTTCTAACCTGTATTCTTGTTATTTTTATTAAATGTTTTCAACTGATAATGGGTACGTACGCGGATAGTATTCTTAAGTACTTTTGTAATGTAGTTTGAAAGAAATAGTTCCTAGTTTTGGTAGATTTATATAGATTTGTATCTGGTATATTTAATAATCTGTACTAAATGTTCAATATGTCAACTGAATTGATTGGAACTATCTACGATTCTGATTTTTATTGTACTACTTTTATATGGCAGAACAGAAGTTTGCTTGACTTAAGTTCCGGGGCGTTCAAGACTTGTAGTCTTAACTGTGTTTAGAAATCACTATAGCTATACATTGCGACTGCGAGTTCTTAAACATCTTGAACATAATCTTTCAGGGCAAATTCTATCTGTTTTGAAACAAAAAAGTATTATCTTGTAAATAAGTTTAAAGTCCCCAAAGGTCATTGTTTGTCATAAAAAGAATTTATTATCTAAGTATTATGTACATACATTTCAAGATAGAGTTTAATCAAATTGAAGTATCTGATTGTATGCCAAACAGGTTTATTGATTGAAATATAAAGACTTTCATGTTTTTGTTTATATCATAAGTGTAAACTAAGAAAGTATTAAGGGTTGTGTTTTTAAGGTGATGTAAGTTTTGCTGCAGCATCAAGAAGAAATTCTCAGTTAAATTGCAAGTAAATAAATACATTTTACAAAAATGCAGCCACATTTTGGTATTTTATTTTTATTCACATTTTTATCAATTAAATGTAAAGCTGTAAGGTATGACCCAACATGGGAGAGTTTAGATACAAGACCTTTACCACGATGGTATGATGAGGCTAAGGTTGGAATATTTTTACATTGGGGTGTTTATGCAGTTCCTGCATTTGGTGATGGTAAATATACCAGTTCAGAATGGTTTTGGAATTATTGGAAAGGAGGTAAGACAGCTTTTGTCTTTTTGATTGCTTTTGCTTATATTTGTTGTTTACAGCAAAAAATCCAGAACACATACTATTCATGATGAAGAATTACCCACCGAACTTTTCTTATCCCGAGTTTGCAAACGATTTTAAAGCTGAATTGTTTGATCCTAAAGCCTGGGCTAAATTGTTTGAAAGATCTGGAGCAAGGTAGGTAATAACAAAACACGTTCTTCTTTTTGGGTTGATTACATATTGTGCTTCTTCATATTGTTAGACCTTTTTGGTGGACAGTCAACAGTTTCAGATTGAGACCATTCTGAAAAATATTACCAGATGGTCAAGTGTGCCAAGAATTATTTTTGTTTCAAACTTAGTTCAGCAGTATGGTCAATTTTGAGAATGCAGTTCATGTTTGGGAATTCGCAGGTACACGATTACAAGAATATAATCCTTCCTTGCATCTCTGATTGATGAGCCAGCCAATCACACAGTCGTCAGCTACTATGCTTCCAACCATAACGCGTGCATATAGTAGTGAAGTTCTGAGTCAAATTGCTTTAATTGCACAATATTGTATTCAAAAATGCACCGCATCACAGCACCATGCCGATGCATCTTCTCCAACGGTTTCAAAACGACCACTAATGTTTCCATCTTCTCGTACAATATTTTCACAGAAATTTGTTGCTTCTTTTTGCCACTACTATAATATTGCAACCCTGCGTCCAAGAAGACAACTCTGCTCGGCCTCCATCAACAGTATTTAGCAATCGCACAATTGGTTGAAAAGAAGATTCGCTCCTTCGTAGTTGAATACTACAACGAATGCGAATTCGTCATCACACCACGCCATAGTTTCATTTACCCCACTTCGACGCTAGACAAGTAATCTTTTATAAAACACTCAGATCGGGAAAGGTCACCTTTAAAGTAAATTCAAACTTTATATTTTATTATTTGTCATTGTTTATTCTAATCAAACTGAACAGTAATCAGTAGTTACCGAACAGTCTTTTTGACAATTTTCTCTTTTGAATCGTTTTCAAGGAATTGAAAGTATCCACCGACATTCAGTTCATCCAGTCATTTTAATTTCTTTAATTATAACATTTTTTGGTTATTTCAATCTTTGATTTGTTACCACTCGAACAATCCCATTGGTTGATCTGCAGCTTACTACAATCCGAAATGTATAAAAAGCGGCACTGATTTACAAATTTGTAAGCGATTCCAGCTCTGTCGTCCAAAACCAGAAGAGGGAAAAGAATAAGAAGCCTCAGGAAAACGCTCCCAGCTCAATAAGCAATAGCAGTGTTCCAATTCCAGCCAACTCAGCAAGCAGCAACAACCAGCTGCAGCAATAGCTCCTAACTCTTCATGATGCTGCGCCGTAAGTTTTTTCTGTCAACTTGAGCCTTTGTTTATTCCAACCAATACTGTTGTTTTACTTACTTATAAATAAATAAAATCTAACCCATCCTTCAAATAAAAATCAAAAGTGCCAAATAATATGAAAAAAAATAATATCAAGGAAAAGAAAAAGAATAAGAACAAATAAAAATAGAAAGACGAAGATAAATAAAAGAAATCTTTTAAAAAGCATAAAAAACTTTTCTAACAAGAGAATAAAACAGTTGAAGATGCCAGCCAACTTGGAACAACGAGGCATCACCCAGTCCAAAAAAAGAGTCGATTATGTGAAACCACACTACACGACGTGAACGAACCTCACACCTGTCGACGGACTGTTTCCAACATAAAGTTAATTTATTTTGTACCTAATAATCCAAGCTATGTGTTAGTAAAAAGCGTTTTTATATAAGAATGCTATTAAAACTTTCTATGATTCAAAGATGGTCAGAAGTAGATTTCCCAAAAAATAGAGTTGATTGAAAAACAAGAGGACATTACCCAGACTCATTCATTCTTTTACTCATAGTTTACCATTTATTTGTCATGGTCAATCCTTGTGAATAAAATGTCTTCCGTCCCCCTCTTTCCTAAGTCTCCTTTTTCTTTTCTTAGCAAGCAAAAGAATACTTTTGGGCATTCAACCTCTAATAGCGAAAACAGAAATGATAAACCCACTTTAATGGGTTGGTAGACAAACAACTCAAGGGAAGAAATATTCTTTAGTCTCATTTTAACATCTCATGAAAATCCAATTGAGACCACGTTGGTGAAAATGTATTGCAATACATGATGGTCCCAAGAGACAGCGTCTTACTTCCAACATTTTATTCAATATTTATGGGTTCAACCAATATTTCAAATTTTCCCTACTAAAAGACGCCTCCCTCGCTGATGATGTTTGTGGAAGAAGAATGCTAAAAACTTTAAAAGTCGTCATTTTTTGTTTTTCGTTTTCGACTTTTCTGGGGTGTGAAACAGAATACGTGATATGTGTTTGGTTTCTTTGGCCTACATCGAATTTCTAGTTTGATGCTGTACTTGTTGAACATTTGTAATTTTGCTCTTACAGAAATAATGAGATTTTGAACTTTATTCCAGATATGTAGTTCTTACCAGTAAGCATCATGATGGTTATACATTATGGCCATCTACATATTCGTTTAATTGGAATTCTTATGATATTGGACCAGGAAGAGATTTAATCGGTACGAATTTTCTGTTTATAAAAAACAAAGCAAGTAAAAATGACTTTTTAGGAGATTTGTTCAAAGCTATTCGAAGCCACACCGATTTAAAAACTGGTTTGTATTATTCTCTGTATGAATGGTTTAATCCGATGTATTTACGGGACAAAAACAACGATTTTCAAACTGATACGTTTGTATCTAACAAGATGCTTCCGGAAATGTTTGAAATTGTAGAGAAATATCGACCTGAAATAGTATGGGCGGATGGAGATTGGGAAGCAAACCACACATACTTTAGATCTACTGAGTTTTTAGCTTGGCTATATAGTGATAGTCCCGTCAAGGATACTGTAGTGGTAAATGATAGATGGGGTATTGGTATTCCTTGTAATCACGGCGATTTCCTTACATGCAAAGACAGGTTTAACCCGGGTAAGTGTAAGAAACAGTTCTAAAGCCTTTTTGTTTCAGTATTATTTTTCAAGCAGTAATTAAGAGTAACAAAACTCGTTTTTTCCCTACGCTCATTAAAATTCCTAATAAAATCTAATGTACAACTTCTAACTTAAACGTTAATCAAATCAAAACATCAATATCATTAATAACAAAAAGTTCTAAAAATAAAATAAAATAATGACCTTAAACTTAACTGTGATCGCTCAGGCATGACTCCATTTATCTTTCAATTTTATACAGACACTTGTGTAGAGTTGTGTTCTATAAAAATTCTGAAATTATATATAAAGATATAAAAATTCGTACAACTTTTATTTTTACCTTGTGTTGCTTTAATTACGTGAGTACGCTTCTACGCACAAAGTGTTATATCGATTAATAGCAACGAATTTTCTTTCAACAGCAACTAGTGCTAACTTCGCGAACAAATTTTCAAGTAAAATCATTTCGATTATGCAGTGATACTCAAGGTTTGTTCACGTATAAAGCCAATATTTCGAAAGAAAATGATAATTACTATACGGATGGTTCTGTAACAGTTACTCGTTTTCTGGATGAACACATCGGAGTAAAATACAAATAATACAACATTAAATTAACTTTTAGTAATAATTAAATTTAAGGTTACCTGCAAAATTGAATCAAAAATAACAAAAACTCAATATATGGAACTCTTTATAATTCGCGAAAAGAATTTTTGCACGGCATGTAATGCATACTTGGGCGAGTTTTGGTACGACATAGAAAGAGGAGCTCAAATTATTCCTGGAACTTGCCCAATACAACCGGTAAGCTGTAACATCTACAGGTTGCTCGATTTTTGAAAAACACGAACTGATATTATTAATCATTATTGTAGAAACGATATGAAGTGCACCACCTTCTTATAGATTTTAGAAAAATTACTCTGCAGACTATTCCGTTTGTAACACTCCGATTTACTATAAAGTTAGTCGACAATCAACACCCTGAGATCAATCTTCTTTGTTTGCAACTTGTAGTCGAGAATAATTCTAATGAGTAGTACGATTAGAAAATGTTATAAAACTATGAAATGAGACTTTCAGCTATTAGACCACAGATGTCGCTAGGAGTATTTTTAAACTGTCCCAAATGTCTTATTTTTTTCGTCTGTCATCTGTCAACAATATTCAATTCATTGTTTGTGATGTTTCATACAACAACGCATTTTTTTCGCTCTTAAAAATGTCGAATTTCGTGCCTTCAAACTACGATTTGCGGACATCGTTGATTTTCTGTTATCAATTGAAGAAAAACGCTTCTCAAGCTCATCAAATGCTTATAGAAGCTTACGGTGGACATGCTCTAAGCAGAGCACAGTGCTTCAGGTGGTTTGAAAAATTCCGAAGTGGTGATTTTAGCGTGGAGAACGAGGAACGTGGCCGGCCACCGAAAAAGTTTGAGGACACCGAATTGCAAGCATTGTTGAATGAAGATGATGGTCAAACGCAAGAAATGATGGCAGAGCAGTTGGGAGTGACCCAAAAAACCATTTGCAAACGTTTGAAAGACATGGGCATGATTTTAAAGGTCGGAAGATGGGTGCCGCATGAACTGACTGAAAGGCAGCAAGAGAACCGAAAAACCACTTGTGAAATGCTGCTCTCCCGGTTCAAAAGGAAGTCTTTTTTGCATCGAATCGTTACGGGTGTATTTCTCCAATCCCAAGCGTAAACGATCGTATGGTCCGCCCGGCCACAAGCCAAAATCAACGGCCAAACCAAATCGCTTCGGCCGCAAGGCAATGCTGTGTGTTTTCTGGGATCAGCATGGTATGATTTGGTACGAGCTATTAAAACCAGGTGAAACAGTTGACGGTGCACGCTACCAACGACAATTGGCCGATTTGAACAGCACTATACACCGAAAACGCCCAGAATATGCCGATCGGCGTCACAAAGTAATTTTTCTTGATGACAATGCACCACCACATCGAACAAGAGCGACCCGGGAATTGGTGGAGACGTACGATTGGGAACCGCTGGTGCATGCGGCTTACTCACCAGACTTGGCGCCTTCCGATTATCATTTGTTTGCATCGATGGGCCACGCACTTTCCGAGCAGCGCTTCAATTCTCACGAAGAAGCCAAAAATTGGCTCGATGATTGGTTTGCGGCCAAAGACGGCCAATTTTTTTGGCGCGGCATTCACAAATTGCCTGAGAGATGGGTAAAATGTGTCGCTAGCGATGGCTATTATTTTGAAGATTAAATTTGTAACCATTTTTTGTTAATAAACGTTTAAAATTGAAAAAAAAGTCTCATTTCATAGGTATACACCTGGTAGTGTACTGCATAGTCCGAAATAGAATTGAATGAACAAACGATGTGTACTTCTTTTCACGTCTTTATAGAAGAATTATCGCCCAGATGATTTCTTGTACAAGCTGTCGAACATGGCAAAAAAGCTTTTGGCCATAACAGATTCTTAATTTCTGGAAAATCTAAATTTTAATGTGTCTAACCACGGCAAGCTATCAAACCAAAGTAGCTGTGTATTATAAAACAAATGATAATTATTCCTTAAACAGGAACTGTCTAAAAGATTTTTTAAATTTTTCTTTAAGATTTTAGTGCCTTTCTTATTATTCGTAGACGAAAAAGGTCGGAAAGATTAAATAATGGTTATAATATGTAATTTAATCAAAATATAAAACCTGAAATATTTTGTAACTGATTTAATCTTCTGAAATAATTTCATAATTTTAAAAATTTTCTATCATGGCCTTACTCAATGTTTTTGAAAGCCAGAATAGCTAATGATTAACACTAATCATTTAGTGTTGTGATAGAATCATTGCTTTATGCCATAAACTCTAATTTTTTTAAGTTACCTTTTCTGAATACAGTAACTTCTATTAAGCTAATTGTAACATTTTCTCTATAGTTTGCCTCATGGCTAGCTATCTCTTTGTAACGTAACCTTGCGTTATAAAAGAAATCAACAAATCAGTGTAAACTCATGACTATTTCAAAAACTCTTCAACGAAAAAAATACAAAAACACACCAACAGCACCGATTTAATGCAACACATGTAACGGAAGCACAAAGTGAACGTTATATCCTGTAAAATAATATTCATTTTCTTGTCAAGGAGGGATTCGTAAGTCGCTCTTATATTGTAATGAAATTACCAGCTACTTACTCTAGACTTCATTCCTTATGATTAGCCAGTACAATCACAACACATATTGTTGTTACGCTGTAAGTGATGTTAAAAACGTGACTATCTGCTTTCATTGTAATCGTAATACCAAAATTGTTTTTCCGTTATTCTTTCGTTCTCGGATTTTGGAATTGGGTTTTTAAAAGAAAGTCTAAACACCATTCCTTCACTTATTATTATTATTATTATTACATAGTTTTCATCTCGAAAAAGTTATTTTATCCACTGGAATCAAGGATATACCTTATCCTTGGAGTTTCAGTACTTATGTTTGCAGCTGGGCAATTTTGCGGTTTCCGACAATTTTGCTAAGATATTGAGCAAAATGATGTAATGTTAATTTTCATACTCCACATTTTGGCCATTTGAATACTGATGTCTTAGAATTTTAAGATCTTTTATGCCTCTTTTTGTATAGTGTTTTTGACCGTTGGTATTACACCGCCAATAAAGGTGCAAGTGATCGTGATTCGGTGTTTGATAACCATACCAGGCTTCTTGACAGTGACTATACGATTATTATCTGCTGATTACATAATTATATTGTAATGAATCAAATGCCTTTCAATACGTTTTTTGTGAGATAGTACTGGACATCTACTCATTAAATGATCGATGATTTCCTTTTGACTCTTAAGATCTCTAACATGACAACAATCTAAATGTCTCATCTTTATCTGTTAGTTGTTCTATTGCTGCTTAGGCCTTCAAGACCAATATGCACTTCATTTTTATAGAGTTTTGCCAGTTTCTTGCTATTAGTAGCTTTGCATCATAGTTATCCATTGTGTAAGCAACAGAACAATCCTATTATTGTAGCTTTGTAAGATGTTTCTACTTACATAGCGCCTGTCCACACCTGCCTTTGAGTGATGTATTCCGTATATTGTTAGGAGCTTTCTGTCTATTTCCAGTTGACAATCCCAAAGTTTCAGTTTTCAAAATATCTCTTACTCTGCTTTTACATTTCGTTATTATTTTGAATCTAATTATCTCATGCTCAATTCTTTCACCTTCTTCTATATCTAGATATTTGTACGTATTGTCCTTCTTTAAATAGTTAGTCTCTGGAATGTTTTGCATCTGGATTTTGCGTCTTTAAAAGCTCTAACCTTCTAGACTATAACCTAAATTTGCTTTGCTTAGTTCTCCAAATAACGCTATTAATGATATGCAGAATAGTATAGGCAGGGCTGGGCAGTATTTGAAATACGTATTTGAAATACGTATTTGAAATACATTTTTGACATGTATTTTGTATTTTGTATTTCAAATACAAATTTTAAACTACTTTTTTAATTTTTTGCAACTAGAGTATACTAGAAGAAAGCAGTTAGATGTAACAGTAAATGAATCGAAGATAAAGTCGTTCTTTTACTCGTCCGATAAAATGTTTAGAAACCTTAGTATTTTTCAAAAGAAATCAGAACTTTACTAAATTTCGAATTGAACACAGACACTTGATTGGTTTGTTTCTGTATACCTTGAGAATTCCAACCAAAGAATAGTGTACATACCATAGGACTAAGGTGTCTCTTAATCAGTAATGTATAGCTAGTGGGGGAACGCTGATTGTCAGATTACACATTTATTATATAAAAATAATTGGATTTTTTTTCCATGGTATATACCATTTTTTTCTTTACATTTTGTATCTTGTATTTTAAATACTTCAACATAAGTATTTTGTATCTGGTATTTTAAATACTTTTACATAAGTATCTTGTATCTTGTATTTTAAATACATATAATTTTGATGGGGTATTTTGTATTTGTATTTTAAATACATTACCCAAAAGTATTTTGTATTTTGTAATTCAAATACATAATACAAAGTATTCTGCCCAGCCCTGAGTATAGGTAAGAGTGAGATTCCTACCTTGATTTTAATTTTAGATATTTCTTTGGTTGTGCTCTAATATGAAATACCATTCTAATGTTTCATATCTGCATCTTTCTCTTACACAGTTGTACTATTTGGTCATGTATTCTAGCAATTGTAATTTATACAGACTAGGCTTAATCTTTGTTCTGCATTAATCAGGATTAAAGTTAGATTTCTTTGTGTAATAGTCAGACATGTGATAGATCTGTAATTCTTTGGATTCGCAGTTTCTTTATTTTTAGGTAGGTATGAAATAGGTTATTCCAGTAATCAGCTAATCTTCTATAGGTTCCCGATTAATGAATTTATTATGTTCTGTCAGTGAGATGTTTTAACCAGAAGTTTGGTATTTTATCTGGTCCTGGTGATTTCCTACTTGCTGTCTTTTTAATTGCACTGTAAACTTCATTTTCAGATACTGTAAGCCATACCATCTTTATTGTTCCAGTCCTTTGTCTTTTTATTCAACGTTTGTTGCGTTGTTCGGCCTTTTTACATATACTTCTCCAGAATAATTTCAGTTTTTTCTATTCTGGTATTTTGTCTGCCTAAATTTCTTCTTCTTTTAGAGTTCTGTAATCAATAAAATTAAGATTTTAAGGCCAATTAGAGGGTTTATAATAAAGTTATATACCTACACAAGGCCTTGTAATTTAACCATATATGTGCGTTTTGATTCATTTTATTAGCCTTTTTGTTTCAAACGAAATTGTAGTTTACAAAAACCAACAGTCTAATCTTTTTCTAATTATATTTGTATATTATAAAGGGTTTTCCAATAAGAGGTGTTATTTTGAATAGCCCGCTATTTCGGTAGATGTCACTTTTGAAGCTATCATTTTTTGACATTTGACAAGTAGAAACTACGCCATTAATAAATATGGAACGATACACGCTTCAACAACGCATTGAAATTATTAAAATTCACTATAAAAATGGTGAAAATTTGGCAGAGACGGTTCGTAAAACTCGAACATTTTTGGGTCACCGTGAAGCACCTTGTCCGACCGCAATACAGAAATTGGTGAAAAAATTCGAGCTCTTGGGACAAGTTAGTCATGTGAAGAATAAAACCCGTGCACGTCGCTCAAGAACAGCCGAGAATATTGCTGTTGTAGCCGAAAGTGTTAAAGAAAACCCAGGTTTGTCCATTCCTCGTCGTTCTTTGGAATTAGCCATTCCACAAACGTCATTACACCGTATTTTGCATAAAGATTTGGGTCTTAAGGCTTATAAAGTCCAGTTAACACAAGAACTCAAGCCGGCCGATCATCAACAACGTCGTGTCTTTGCTGATTGGGTCGTTGAAATGCATGAAAATGATCCAGAATTCCATCGAAAAATCATCTTGAGTGATGAGGCCCATTTCCACCTCGGTGGCTTCGTCAACAAGCAAAATTGTCGGATCTGGGGCTCAGAAAATCCAAGAGTTATTGTTGAAAAGTCTCTCTATCCTCAACGTGTGACTGTTTGGTGCGGTTTATGGTCCGGCGGAGTCATTGGACCTTACTTTTTCGAAAATGAGGCTGGAGCAACAGTTACGGTGACTGGATTGCGCTATCGAGAGATGATTAACGATTTTTTATGGCCGGAATTGGATGGTATTGATCTGGACAACGTTTACTTTCAACAAGACGGCGCTACGTGCCACACAAGCAACGAAACCATTGATCTTTTACGGAAAAAGTTTCCGGACCGTGTTATCTCTCGAAGAGGTGATCACAATTGGCCACCGAGATCTTGTGATTTAACACCTTGCGACTTCTTTCTTTGGGGCCACGTGAAAGAGAAGGTCTACGCCAACAGCCCAGCGTCGATTCAATACCTCAAAGATGGAATTCGTGAGGCTATCGAGGACATAGGGCAGCCACTTTGCGATTTGGTTATGGAAAATTTCATGAAAAGGATATTGTCCTGTAAGCGTGGTCGTGGTGGTCATTTGCCTGATGTTATTTTCCGCTATTAACGGCATACCTTCCTCTTTATAATGAAATAAACATCCGATCATTTATATTAAAAAATGGCACTTTTCTTTGAATATCAAAATAACACCTCTTATTGGAAAACCCTTTATTTTATACAGGGTCGCTAAAAAGTAAAGAAACACGAACTTATCTCAAAAAGTTGAAATATACAAATCGGATATTATTTCCCATACTTCTATTTGGTTAACTTTTTGTTACATAGTCTTCAAGCATGACCGTCATATTGGATTTTTTCAAATGAAAGCTTGAGTCAAAATTTATATTACTAAGAATTTGCAGTTTTACTAAGTTGGTAGACCAAAATGGCTTTTATTGATATTTACATTGACAGCAACTAAATGAATAGATTAATTGATACAAAAACACCTTGATTGGAAACGTTTGGAAGAGATGTACTTAGAAAGATTTTTTGGTGGCCGAATGCTTTCTTTGAGTTATTCTACAATAATAAGAACAATTCAGAAATAACAAACTGTCTGCTAGCTAGCGCTAAATAGAAGACAGATCAAACTATTTCTATAAATTAATATGCAGAGTGACCAAATAAGAATTTCGCCAAAATGTCCAAAACCGGTTAATTGTCTAGATGATATAACACATCTAGTCAAACTCAAAAACAGTTAACTAGAGGTTTATAGATTTTATATAAGGAGTTCGATCATTATAATCGACCATAGAGTCGCCAGTAATTTTGATATGAGGCTTTCGCGTTAGAGCTTCTGAAGAAAAGGTCCAGCTCCATGCTCGGCTGCTAACTGCTAGCCCCACTGGTTAGAAATCATCGCATGATGTGTGTGTTGCCAGAGAATTATTCTAATAAATCCATTCAGATTTTAATGTATCGTTCTTTTAGAACTTCCTCGAACATAAAAATCGTTTTTGGTTTCCCAAACCAATTCTCAAATAAAACTCTCGATACTACAGTAGAGTTAATCTCCAAATAAAATCAATCAAACTTGTTATGCTTTTTGTAAGATTAATTTGAGTTCAAAATTGCTTTTATTTTTATCTAGGCGAGCTTCAACCGTTCAAGTGGGAAAACGCCATGACAATAGACAAACAATCTTGGGGATACAGGCGTGTCGCAGATATTACAGAGTATTTTACAACCACAGAATTGATTGCCCTCTTGGTAGAAACTGTCAGTTGCGGAGGTAAGTTAAAAATTAATTTAGGTTTAATATACCTCTAATTCTTCTTTTTTCTTGCTTAACAGGCAACATTTTAATAAATGTGGGGCCCACCAGTGATGGAAAAATTATACCAATTTTTGAAGAAAGATTAATAAATTTAGGTAGTTGGTTGGCGGTAAACGGGGAAGCCATATACTATTCGGTACCATGGAAGTATCAAAATGATACTGTTAGTGAAACTTGGTACACTTCTAACGATCGGGCAGTTTATGCAATTACGTTAGCATGGCCTGGCTATGACGAGTTGCGATTAGGTTTAACTTCAAAACTATTAGAAGATGAAGACACTGTAGTTACATTATTGGGGCATTCAGAACCCTTAAAGGTAATAAAAGTAGAGATAAGCTAAAACATAAAATGCTGTAAATGCTTTGTTGCAGTGGAATGTAATTGATGGGGTAACGTGTATTAAATTTCCTAATAAAGCAACTGTTTTATCTAAGCACGCATGGGCTGTAAAAATACCCTTGAAGACTAAAAGAAAGTATAATCTTCGTCAACCAGAAATGATGCTTGGGAATATTTTATAGAATTAAGTTAAACGTTAAAACTGTAGTAGTTGCTTTGGGCAATATAATCTTTAAGGGCCATTTTCTTAAGTTGTCCTGCACTTGAGTGCTTGCTGTCTTAACAAATATTATCTTCAAAGTAACAAATTGCCTCTTAAAAACGTTTATATATATTCTTATACATTTTACTTATCTATTGCTGTATTTAATTTTCTTTTTACATTTATACCTCAATATATAGTAACCGTTTATGTATAGTAACAAATGGTATATAAAATTAAAAACTGACACTATAATATTGTTTTATGATTTGGTAACTTTAAGCTTTTGATGTTGGTCAAAATTAATAGGGTTTTCTGAATAAACTCTTCAAAGATCTTCTGTCATCAGACGATAAAAAACTTTAACGCCAAACAGAAATTCTTTAAAAAATTACAACCACAATGATAAAAATTGTAAACCTGCCTTTTGGCAGGCAGGGTAAGCAATTTCAAAAGGCTAAACCAGCCGGAGAACCAACGAGCAGTGATGGTATACGAAATGGTGAAGTCATCAATGATGGTATCTCTCCAATTGCTGCCTTGCTCTCCAGGTACTTTTCCAGTGCAATTTGGGTTTACCATACTTTGAAAGCGTAAGCATCTAGCTGCACATTTTCTTTTTCCTACTCAACGAATGTCCGTGTTTTGGAGAGGGACTAAACTACCACTATCAGATGCACGCTCTCTCTCTCCGTTCCAGGTGATTCCAGTTCGCGTATTCAACCACCGCAGTGCTTCACTATAGCATACGTTGAGAAAAATCTTTTGTTTACCTCCAAGTAAACCGTGGGCCTACAAGTAATACACCATCGCGACTTCACCTAGCGCCGGAACCTACATCATCATCATGACTCACTTCGCCGCCTTTCTCTACACCATCACTTATATGGAAACACCAATCATCAAGAGCACCACAGCCTTCGAACCACAACTTCAATGTTTTATTTGTCGTAAATCTAGCGGGAGGTTGATTAGGTTCCTTTTGAACCTTTTTAGTCGAAGTGGTAATGAGACTTGTTGGATGTACGTAGCTCGGTGCATTAGAAATAAGACAACTACTATGATATATTTTGCATTTATTTATATCCTATAAAATGGGATTTCATAGTTGTCATGGTTAATTGTTATGCTAAGTTTTTTTTGTTACATCTACGTGGTACTAAAATTATCACAATCCAGATTATAAATCTTAAATGTCTCAATTTCTACGACGTCGACTGTACATACAATCGCTATGGTGTGATTAATGTATTTTAGTGCGTCACCCTTTCCTGTATGTAACGGCTTCTGACTTGGTAGAGAACAGTGGGGTGTGCCGGCGTCCTGTTGTTACCGGAGCACCAAATGCAAGACTCCCACTCCCTCAACATCTCCAATTGGATCTCAGCGTGGACCAATCCAAACCCTTGAAACAGACAGACTACACACTTAAATACTAGGAGCAGAGTGGGAAACGCTCCTTGGTGGGTTGTGGATTTCCCTTACATCAGCGGCGACGGTGAAGCCGACGGAGAACTGAAGGCCAGACCGCCGGCAAAGACCTCCACACTTTCCCTCTGGCCAATCAGGCCGGACACGTTGCGAAGGGTTTTAAGCGAAATTTTGCAATCAACCATCCCATCACATCCTTGACCGCGTGCAGCAGCGTTCACCTACCAAACTACCATAACCTCACCTAAGCCGAAAAGGTTCATGACTGCAGTGGCCTCTGAACAATTATCATTTGGTTTTTACTTGGAAAACGCTCTCTTGCATCCTAACCTCCGAGGTGAAAACATCTCTCTTGCATCCAGATCTTCAACCAGATAGCATCTCATCAGTCTACACCGCAGCCATGCCTTAATCTCTCTCTTTGTACATAACAATCACATGTTTTATTTAATTCACCCCATCCTATCCTAACCTCACAATAGCGCCGCCGTAGCCGTTTATCATCTGCAACCTCCAAAATTACATGGGTCTTCGTCAGCAACAGCCACCTACATCTCCGAGACGCCCACACCACGCCTATTAATGGCTCCGCCACCTAAGCTAGCTGGTAACACTAGGTTGAAGTACTGTTAACATCGGAAGTCGTGACGTGACGACTGAGATGTTGTTTGTTGTTGACTCGTAGACGTCCTCAACAGAAACAATAAACATAGGCTGTCGTGAGTGATGGTGGCAGACTTTTTAAAACTCCATCTCCACACGTGTGGTAACAGTAAACAGTGACAGTGATTGTAGCCGCGATTCTACTAACTTTACGTCCCGAAGACAAAGACCCCCAGGCTATATCACGTCACCACATTACCACCAACTTGACTGGAGAGAATAAAGTGCTTTAACTTAGATCAGATGAGAAGAATGGAGAACCAACTTTTGCAAGACAAATCAGCGACTTTATACAATAAACCACGGATAAATGGAATGATAATTTTTCTTACATATTCTTAAGGATAAAGACGCTAGGAAAACTAGGCAGGTATTAATTAAACTTTAAGTATTTTTCCATACGATAAGGAATAAGATCGACTGGAAACAACGTCTGGAAAAGTTCTAACTGATAACACATCGTTCAATAAGTCCCGAGACTAACAACGAAAACAACATTTTTTTTTCAAAAATCATTTTTATTCATCAATATAATCTCCTTTTAGAGTGATACAATCTTTCCAACGCCTTTCCAACATTTCTATACCATGTTTATAGAAGGATTTATCCTTTGCTTCAAAATAGGCTTCAGTTTCGGCAATGACCTCCTCATTCGAGCCAATTTTTTTTTCCCTGGAGCATTTTTTTGAGATCAGAAAAGAGCCAGTAGTCGCTGGGGGCTAAATCTGGCGTATACGGGGGTTGGGGAAGCAAATCAAAGCCCAACTCGTAGATTTTTGCCATTGTTTTCATGGACTTGTGGCATGGTGCATTGTCTTGATGAAAAAGGATTTTTTTCTTCTTCATGTGCGGTCGTTTTGCTGCGATCTCCTCCTTCAAACGTACCAACAAGTCAATATAATAGTCACTGTTGATCGATTTACCTTTTTCCAGGTAGTCATGACGCCATGTGTATCCAAAAAAACAGACGCCATGACTTTGCCAGCAGATTGCTGCGTTTTTGGACGCTTTGGGCGGCTTTCGCCAGCCATGCGCCACTCAGATGATTGCCGATTCGACTCTGGAGTGAAATGATGTATCCATGTTTCATCCATGGTCACGTATCGACGCAGGAAATCCTTTTTATTGCGAGTAAATAGCGATAAACAGCTCTCTGAATCGTCGATTCGTTGCTGTTTTTGTTCCATTGAAAGCAATCGCGGCACCCACTTGGAAAAAACCTTTTTCATGCTCAATTTTTCATGAAGGATTGTAAATACGCTTCCAGATGATATCTGTGTCATTTCTGCAATCTCACGGACCTTTACTTTGCGATTTTTCATTACGATTTTGAATACTTCACTCACATTTTCCGGTGTAACGGCTTCCAAAGGCCTACCCGAACGTTCCGCATCGTTTGTGTCCGTACGACCACGTTTAAACTCAGCATACCAACGACAAATCGTTGATTTGGATGGAGAGGAGTCCGGGTAACGTTTCTCAAGCCATTGCTGGGCTTCTACGGTGTTTTTACCCATTAAAAAACAATGTTTTATCAACACGCGAAACTCGCTTTGTTCCATTTTTCAAACAAATTACAAAGTGACTTTACTCTAACCTCGATAACTCTGCTGTTTGTGGTCCAATCGACGTGAAGTTTTTACACGTTTCATGTGAAGGTTCGCACTCTAGGGAAACGTGGCTAGTTTGGTACTACTAGCACCATCTCTGGGTTAGTCTCGGGACTTATTGAACGATGTGTTAAATCTTGAACTTCTTGATCTTCCAATAATTTATCAAGGCATAAACCCGTCTCATCATGAGTCATGACGATTTTGTTATTGTAAGTTTCTGCCAGAAAAGTTGAGCTGTTTATTTCGTTTTTGATTTATCTGTCACGTTCTAGAACTCTATAAATTTTAATAAAGGCAATGTAAAGCGTCTAGCATAATTTTCTTTTTCTCAACTGTACTTTGACTTCCCATTCAATTTAGACTTCTCTTGAATTTCTTAACTTTCCATTACTTCCTCTAATTTATTTCGACTTCTTTCTATTTTTCTTTATTTAGTTTCATTCTTTTGAATTTCCTCTCATTTCCTCCATCTTCCTAACGAGTGTACGAAAGATGTTCTTGGAATTTTACCTCTTGGATGATGGAACTGTAAAGCTTTACCGAATTTTCTGTATAAACGCAAAAGTGTAATATAACCTACGCCCAGTGCAAGGTTTTTGTTAGCAGGAATGCATTGTAGTAAACATGGACAATGTTGTGCAATAAGACTCTGACATTCATCAAATGGTCTTATTCTAAATTTAAAAAATCCAAGTCGTCGTTTCAAAACCCACGTTTAGAATTGTATCCATTTTGTAGTTATTGTTGATATAAGAGTTTGCAGCACAAGGAATTTTGATCTAGATATGACCTTTTCTTAGCATAGTACACAAATGAATCGAAATAGACAACATCCTGTATAAATTTTTTTGAATCATAAATGAATGAATCAATGACCTTCAAACATCATAACAAACTCTCATTTCGAAATAGATGTTGATAATGTTTGGTTCTAATCTAGTATACAGTTTTCTAATTTCCTTAATTTACTTACTACCTACATATTTTCTTTTTTATTCTGTTGTATTGTTGAAATAAAACAACTGTAGAAATCAGAAATATTGTGTATCTCTGTGCCAAGCGTACACTTGTTACAAGTTAGAATAATAAAACAATAGCAAAATACACTTCAGTAAAAATTTCTAATAATATATTGTTTGGTATAAATTAACTTATCTATACATCTAGACCTCATTCGAGTGTCTGTCTATACGCTAAAATAAGCAAGGTTTTAGATTTTTTATTTGTACAGAAAGTAAATAAATATCAAGGTTACGTTCACCAACAGATAAAACTTTTCCAATATTTACCAAGAAATTATGCAATTACATATCATAATTTTAACTTTATTGGTTTTCTTATTGATTGAATGCAATGCCAGAACATATGAATCTGTTTGGGAAAGTTTAGATACAAGAAGTATACCATTATGGTATGATGGGGCTAAAATTGGAATATTTGTACACTGGGGTGTTTATTCAGTTCCTGCATACGGTGGTGGTAAATATACCAATTCAGAATGGTTTTGGTACTACTGGAAAAAGGGTGAAATAGTTTTTTTTGTCTTTTCCTGTAGGTGTATTCATTTGTTTCGTTACAGAGAAAAATCCAGAGCATGTGAAATTTATGAAAGAGAATTATCTTTCTACATTTTCTTACACCGAATTTGCTCACAACTTCAAGGCTGAATTATTTGATCCAAAAGCTTGGGCGGAATTATTTGAAAAATCTGGAGCAAAGTAGGTGAAAACGAAATAGTTTTGTTTTATAAAACAAAAGAGAATTCTGAGTACACTTTATTTAATGAAGTTCACTTATCAGATTTGTATTAATTTCCTGTATGTAGATTGTTAAGTTAATCTAATGGCATGTTATTTATGTGTCTTGTTTAATTTAAATTTCCTACTTTAAGAAGGCCAAAAGATACCTCTTAGACCTCATCATCGAATGGGTTACAAATATTATGTTGACTTACCTTAATATTAGTAAAGTAAAGCGTTAATCAAATCTTAGCAGCCTAGGCTTAAAATATTCTAAATTAAGGTAGTGATGATCTTCAATGAGGAAGTCGAGAGCATGTTTGGTTTTGCTGTGGAAAGTGATACACTACAGAAAGAAGGGAAGATCCAATGTTTGGACTAGTCGGTAAATTCTTGTGTTGTGTGAAACAGTGAAGACGTGTTGGTACGGTGTTTTCACTATTCCTATACCATGACTCGCCACCCTCACTAGAATTGGTTACTCTGTCGTTGGAAGTTCCCTCCATAGTACTTTAGACTTTTTCTAGGAAACGAAGGCCCAGACAGCTGGCGTTTCATCTACCTTCTATTTATTCACCATCATCGAGCCAATTTGCCACCCCGGATGTCATGAATCGGGCTATTCTACTACAGCCACGCTTTCTTAGAGGACTGCGATGGAAACGTCTTGAAGTGAGATGTGAGATCAGTACTATTATCAATGTCTCGTCTAGCAGACAGACATTGCATTACCCCATACTCAACTTGACTAACTCGGCCTAGACCCAAGGTCTAGATCATCGCAACGGACGAACTTGTCTACACTCAATATTTCACTTGACAGTTTTTTTCATAAAGTTCACTCTTGTCCTGAATTGAAATATAAATCTAATATTCATTACAGATATGTAGTTCTTACCAGTAAACATCATGATGGTTACACATTATGGCCTTCTATGTATTCGTTTAATTGGAATTCTAAGCATATTGGACCAAGAAAAGATTTAGTTGGTAATTTATTTTCCTTTCCCTTTCTAAAACCAAACAAATAAAAATCACTTTCCAGGAGACCTTTTTAAAGCAATTCGTGAAAAAAAACAGTCTGAAAGCCGGTCTGTACTATTCCTTGTATGAATGGTTTAATCCTATGTATTTACTAGACGAAAGCAGACAATTCAAAAGTGATATGTATGTATTGAACAAAATGCTTCCAGAAATGTATGAAATCGTTAAAAAGTACCTACCTGAGATTCTATGGGTAGATGGTGATTGGGTAGCAAACAATTCGTACTTCAAAGCTACTGAATTTTTGGGTTGGTTGTATAACGATAGTCCTGTTAAAGATACTGTAGTTGTTAATGACAGATGGGGTACTGGTACTCGTTGTACTCATGGTGACTTTTTTACATGTACAAACAAATTTAATCCAGGTGAGTATAAAAATACTTGATGATCCTATCCCTGCATGCAAGAACGCATACGTCCATTAGTTGCTTATACCTTCAAATAGATCATTTTTAAATCTTTGAAGCAGAAATCCTTGCATAAATCTATTTTGTGAAATTTTTTCTAGGTGAACTACTACCTTTCAAATGGGAAAACGCCATATCAATAGATAAGCATTCTTGGGGATACAGACGTGTTGCAGATAGCACTGATTACTACACAACCACAGAACTAGTTGTAATAATGGTAGAAACCGTCAGCTGTGGAGGTTGCTTTAAGCTACTTAAAATCTAATTCACTTCTACTTTTGTTTTTGATTAACAGGCAATGTTTTGATAAATGTGGGACCTACTAGTGATGGAAGAATTGAACCTATTGTAGAAGAAAGGTTATTAGAATTGGGTAGATGGTTATCAATAAATGGAGAAGCTATATATAACTCTATACCATGGAAATATCAAAACGATACCATTGGTGAAACGTGGTACACAGCAGGTGATTCAGCAGTTTATGCAATTACGTTAACATGGCCTTCTGGCAATGAATTTCAATTGGGTTCAAGTGCTGAACTGTTGAAAAAACGATAAGACTATTGTTACATTACTAGGGTATTCAAAACCACTGAAGGTAACAAACAATAATATTAAGATATAACATGAATATTTTTCTTAAACAGCCTTTTACTACAGTGGAGATTATCCAACGAGGTGGCGTATATTACTTTTCCTAATCAGGCCGATCTTTCAACTAGTCACGCATGGGTTGTAAAAATACCCTTCAGTAATAGAAGAAAAGCCTAATGCTGCTTCAGATAGTAAACATAGCACAATATTCTAAATTATACAGGGTGATCATTTTAAAACTTCCCACCTTGAATAACTCTTTAATTAATAAAATTATCAAAAATCGCCGAAACTCTTCGATTTTGTTTTGGAGGGGAACATTTAATAACCTATTCTAATCAGTTGGAAAACTTTCATTCTCCCCTCAACCACCCCCCACCACAAGATTTTAAATGGTACTACCACATGTGTGATATATCATTTTAAAGGGTATAAGATTCTCAATCCTTTACATCAAAGAAAATTAAAATTCGTGAATTAGAGCCAAAAATGTATTTAATTCAATCAATACGTTTCTGTCTCCAGTTCACAAATGCCTTGGCTGATCTTAATTTTCTTTGATGTAAAAGATTGAAAATCTTATACCCTTTAAAATGATATATCACAAATGGGGTAGTGCCGTTTAAAATTTTGGTAAACTTTCACCCTCCCCCAATCACTCTCACCCCAAAATTTTAAACGGCACTACCCCATGTGTGATATATTATTTTAAAGGGTATAAAACTCTCAATCTTTTACATCAAAGAAAATTAAAATCGGCCCAGCCGTTCGTGAACTAAAGACCGAAGTCTATTGATTAAATTAAATACATTTTTATCTCTAGTTCACGAACGGCTGGGCCGATCTTGATTTTCTTTGATGTAAAAGATTGAAAATCTTATACCCTTTAAAATGATATATCGCACATGGGGTAGTGCCATTTAGAATTTTTGGGCGGTGGTGGTTAGGGGGGGAGGGTGAAAGTTTCCCAACTGACTAGGGTAGGTTATTAAATGTCCCCCTACAAAACAAACTTAAAGCGTTTCAGCGATTTTTGATAATTTTACTAATTAAAAAGTTATTCAAGGTGGGAAGTTTTAAAACGATCACCCTGTATAATAGATTTCAGAACAGAACAAGTAGAATTTGTAGATTTGTTGAGTTTCGCTACATAGAATATGCCTTGAAGATTGTTTTTGCACCTAAAAAGTTGATATTTTTTTAATTCGTTTTTGCACAAATAAAAGTATTAAAAAATCACAAGTTTGTTTTCTTTCTTTACTAGATACACATATGAAATGGCCTTTGGATGTCGGTTGTTGTAATGAGATATACGGTTATTACGTAAACAATAGCATTTATACAGGGTGAGTCTTTTCCAATGTTTAGTATGGGGATCTCGAAAACTAGCGGAGATAAAGAGACGATTAAATGGGAAAAAAATTACAGTTTTACGAGCTGAATTTAATGAGCTTTTTGGTTTGTTTTTTTTGGAAAAAAATGCATGGCTAACTAGATATCTCGCAAAAATAATTTTTTTGTTATTTTGTTCGGTGCCTATAGCTCTGTTATTATTGACTTTAGAAAAAATGTGTAAAGGAAAAAGTTGGAGATAATTATGTGCTTAATAATACAGTCTAACGGATGAGTTCCTTATCTTACCTACTGCGATCCTTATTTCTCCAAAATAATTCTGATACAATTGATTCAATTGCTCAAATAAAAACAAATTTATAGCTATTAAAGATAAAACACGATCGTTACGACCTCTATTAAAAAATCAAAAGGTAAACAATACTATTGCAATAACAGCGATCGTCAGATCTGGGGATCTACTGTCAGCGCTAGCAACGGTGAATTACAGCTGTTGTTCTCCTTTTTTCTGCCATATTTACAAAATTTAGAGCTATTTATTAATTTATAGTTTTTGCCAATATCGCTTTTTCTAAAAGTCAAATTTAAAAAATTTAAATTCAGAAAAAATTGCTTCAAGAATAATCCCTTATTTATTGGCGACTAGGGCCGGCTCAAATCATGTTAAACAAAGATTACACAGCCTCACAAAAAACATAAAGGTTTTGACCTGGGATCGTGACTATGGTAGTCCGATGTATTTTTCGACACTGAAATCGAATCCGATCTCAGAATAACAAATATACCCTCAAAATCTTGCGCTAGAGCAAAAAAACACCCCCAAAATAGGGTAAAACCATTCCTTACACATGCTGACAATTTTTATATATAAAACATCAAACAAGTACCACGAGGGGATTAAACCAACAACCGAGTACCAAGAGGGTGTTTAAAAAGAGTAAAACCACCCCTTAAATAAAAATACGATAAATATTTAAATGTAAACGATTAATAAAGAACGTAAATGTGTAGCATTTGAAAATTGACCTCGAGACATCCCTGCCTCTCCTCCATGAAAAGATTAGACCATTCCAAAATGGGTCTTAATCACTCCTTAGATTAAACTACAATGCGTATACGTAAAAAATGGCTTAAAACAGCAAATGAAACGAAAATCGTAAAAACTCATTGCTCGAAAACGCGAGAGTTCCATTTTTTCACAAAATTACTTTTTTCAAAGCGCTATGTAAACAGAACTGGTTAGCTTGGATACGAACTGCCAACTGAATTATAGGTTAAAAGTGACAAGTTTTCGATTTTGACGATGACACAACGCTGACGTCACCGGAAATACCAGATTGCAGAAATTTTTCCAGCTAGACTCGTACAAAAATTCTAATAATAAATAAACAAAAACAATTAAAGTACAATACTACATATATCCCAACAAGTACACGGTATTGTTAGTTTTCTAAATCCTAATTAACTTATTAACTCAAACCTGAGTTTTCTAATGTCGCGTATAATAGTAATAATAATAAAGTTAATAACAAAATCATAGCTCCCCAGAGAGAAATGATTCATCGAATTGATATCGAATCGACATCGACATCGAAATATACATCGAAAACCGATAAAAAGAGTTTTGAGATATTGTCGATACTCAGAACGATTATCGACATAAAACTACTCGATTTCGATATCAAGTAATATTCTTGTTTTTACTAAATTAAAATTGGAGGGATGATATTCTCTGCTTTAATACTTATATTATATTTATTAAAACAAAAAGTAATGTTGGTGCAATCTGGCCTGACAGATTTCTTTGTCTGAACAATGATTAACTGCAATGATTAATATCTCGTTTCGCGAAACAGAGCGACAATTTTTACAAATAGAAAAATTATTTCTCAAGCAAAACACGTCTATTTTTATCGATACTAAACATGAAGGATGCTAAATTGTATATAATTACCGTTGCTTCTATTGTGCGAGTTAGGTTAGATTTGTTACAAAAATGTAATAAACTTACCGCTGGTTCATCCATATTCACTAGTTTTAAATTTCTTGTGTCAATAAGGTATAAAATAAAAACATTTACACACTTTCACTACCAGTTGATGTTAGTTAGTATTAGCGACAGAAGAAAAATTACGCAGAAGAAGATTTTTGTGCACGAGGGACAAATGGCGTCTCAAATGACAGAGCTGGATCTTCGTATCAATGCAGGGGATTCCCCTCACACTACTGTATGTGGCAGCGCGACCGCGTGTGGTCGAGTCATGCCAGGTCATGCTTTGGCCCACAGGGAGCGATGATCAATTATTATATTATTATCAGAGTATTGTTTTCTCCATAACAACTAGAAATTCTTATCGCAAGACGACACGTTTCCGCGTCCTATTCTAGTGATGAATACGAGTTACAAATAATTTCTATCTTTGAAAAATATTATGTAAATAAATCATCGAAATGAACTTGAACTTCGAGCTTTATTTCGATGTCGATTTGATATCGATTCAATGGGTCATTTCTCGCTGGGTCAAACTTATAAACTCCTAGCAAAATACAACCTGGTGATCTAGAGGCGCAGGTTCGAGTCCTATCCGAGTTGAGAGATTTTTCCAGTTTCGGAATCTGACATGTATTGTGCCTATTCACAGGAAGGGATCTAAAATACAAATGCTTAAACTGCTTTTACAGCCTTGAAAGTTGTATTAACCCTTAGATTAAGCATGACCTCTTCTTAGATTGTCTTTTAGCAAAATTGATCAGCTGATATAAATAATCTCTGCATGTAAATATTTTCAGTGTTTAAGGAAGAAATGCCCCTATAAATTTGTTTATTGACACTGTTATCAATCTTCAATGTCAAACTAAACAATAAAAGAAAGCTTTAATTGCACATTTGAAAAAAAAACATAAAAGTTGTTTTATGCTTTTTCATGGCATATTATGTAAGAATAGTGACAAAGTCGAGATAGATTTAAATTTTTTTATGACTGTTTAAAGTAATATAAAAAAAGTGAACATGTCATATAGTAAGAATACACCTTCTTCGTTTGGGAAACATCCGTCTTGAAACTGGTAAGGTAGGTGTTTGATTAAGATTATATTAAAAGTAGCTGCAGATACTATTAATTACATTTAGGTGATGTTTGAAATATTACATTTAACATTTCAGAGTTACCTTATTATTCAAGATTACTAATAATAAATGAAATTTATAGTCCATTCGACAATATTTGATCCCAAGCCCAATTTGTTTATATCACAAAGACTCAAAATTCACTAAGGTTGCAATCCTAATGAAATGATCAATAAATAAGTAACTTGGTTCAGTTTGAGATGCTTTATATACAGAATTAAGACCTTAAATTACAATTTTAATTTGCCTCAGATTAAAATAAACTCAGAATTTGTTATTATTAAGCTACAAACTTTATAGAAATCTTCCATACTTCAATACACACTGATATTTTAATTCTTTCAGCTTTGGGCTATAAAAGTCTTTTCCAGGTAACCGTAATTCAAACAAAACCCACCTTTATCTGTGATATCAGAACCAGGAAAGTCTCAAAAACCTGCCAATTATGACTAATCCAACATTAGCCATCATAGTTTTAATTTTATGTACATTTAGTAATGGAGCAAAATACAAACCAAACTGGAATAGTTTACAGACTCGGCCTATACCAAAATGGTATGACCAAGCTAAGATTGGAATATTCATACATTGGGGTGTTTATTCCGTGCCAAGTTTTGGCAGTGAATGGTTTTGGAAACACTGGAAAGGTAAGACAAAACAATTCCTAAAAATAAACGAATACTCACAACAACTTTTCAGATGGAACTGATGGGTACAAGGATTTTATGAAACAAAATTACCCACCTAATTTCACATATCAAGACTTTGGTAGATATTTTACAGCAGAATTCTTCAAACCAGATGAATGGGCAAAGCAGTTCAAAAAGTCTGGTGCTGAGTGAGTTTATGCGTAACAAAATATAAAATATTAGACTAAAGTATAAAATTGCAGATATGTTATACTTACGACTAAACATCATGAAGGATTTACAATGTGGCCATCAACATATTCGTTTGGTTGGAATGCTATGGATATTGGGCCAAACAGGGATATTGTAGGTATGACTTTGCATAAACAACTATTAATCCTATTTCACTTTTAAGTAAATCACCCACAGTTGCCATTTGAATTTCTCAATTTTATTTTGTATTTTATTATTTTCAGCTGAACTTTCCACAGCAGTACGTGCTCAAAACCTTAAATTTGGTGCATACTATTCCCTTCTAGAATGGTATAATCCAAGATATCTAGCAGATTCAAACGCTAATTTTACGACAAATAATTTTGTTGCCGATAAGATGTACCCAGAATTACTAGAATTAATTGAAACATATAAACCAGACATTATATGGGCAGATGGTGAATGGACGGCACCAGATACTTATTGGAATTCTACAAACTTTCTAGCGTGGTTGTACAATGAAAGTCCTGTCAAGGATGCTGTGGTTGCAGATGATAGATGGGGAAAAGGTAGTTTATGTAAACATGGTGGTGTTTTTACTTGTCAAGATGGTTATAATCCAAGTATGATCATCTTTGTTATTGCATTTGTTAAGCTCATCTAACAAATTTTAATTATAGAAACTCTACAAAAACACAAATTTGAAAATGCTGTGAGTCTTGATAAGCATTCTTGGGGTTTCAGAAGGAACGCTCGTCTTGAAGATATCTTGTCAATAGAAGAATTAATAACAGAAGTAGTTCAAACTGTAAGCTGTGGAGGTAAAATAAATAATTTACATGTTACTTTTTACTTGTTATACAGAGGTTTATTCAACAGGTAATATTGCAATTAATGTTGGACCAACACATTATGGAAAAATTCCTCTTATATTTCAACAAAGATTGAGTGATTTGGGATCATGGTTAAATGTAAATGGCCAAAGTATAAAAAAGACTACTCCGTGGAAGTATCAGAATGATACCTTAAACAGTAATGTTTGGTATACACAGGCAAAACCAGCTGTATATGCAATTTCACTAAAATGGCCTGAAAACAATATTGTAGAGTTAGGTGCAGTAAAAGAATTGTTTGGCAAACATAAACCCAAAGTTAATTTATTGGGTGTTAAAGATCAACTTACGGTAAGCATAGAAATTCGCATGTTCTTTTCCTTCAACCAAAGTTTTTATTATATGCATACTGGTGACAAATAGCAATAGCAACACTTTCATTATTATTTTCTTTTTTGTGTTACAGTATAAAGTAACCAAGAAAACTGTAAAGATAACTCTCCCAGACAAAGCTACAGTTAAATCCAAATGGGCCTATGTCCTAAAAATTGCCTAGGAAAATGTTAAAGCAAATATTGAAAGACAGTTTGAATTTACAATGTAAAGATAATTTGTTTCTTAATATACTAAAGAAATAAGAAGTTGAAATTCTTTCTTGCCTTTAATTGTTTATATTAATTGATACACTACACGTGTACTATAAGATTACTTATGAATTTACTTGCATATAGTACATACATTATGTTATCTTTTCACTACTCTCTGTAAGTAAAGTATAAATCTACATTTTACATTCTGGAAACTTATCAGTTATCATTATGATGAATACGCATAGTATGTACTTTCAACTGACTTCTCTGTGTAAATTTATAATTACATATATTACATTCAAAAGGCTTTTCACCGCTATGGATTCGCACATGTGCTTTTAAAGTGCATTTCACTGAGCACTTATAGCTACATATTTTACATTCAAAAGGTCTGTCACCACTATGAATTAACATATGTCTTTTTAAAGTACCTTTTAATGCGCTTTTATAATCACATATTTTACAAGCAAAAGGTTTCTCTCCACTATGAACGCGCATATGTGTTTGCAATTGAGTTTTCGTCATAAATTTAAAATTACATACGCTACACTCAAAAGATTTTTCCCCGCTATGAACACGCATATGCGTCTTTAAATTAGATTGCTGCGAACACTTGAATTTACATATTTTACACTCAAAAGGTTTTTTCACCACTATGAATACGCATGTGCATCACTAACCTGCTTTTTTGCGTGAATTTAGAACTACAAATCATACATTCAAAAAGTTTATCACCACTATGAACACGCATATGTGTTTGTAAATTAGTTTTTATAGTGTATTTACGACCACATATATTACACTCAAAAGATTTCTCACTACAATGAACAAGCGTATGTGTTGTCATTTGGCTCTTCGTTTTAGATTTATAACGACATATTTTACATGTAAAAGGTTTTTCCCCACTATGAACTCGCATATGTACTTTCAAGTTAACTTTTTGCGTGCATTTGTAATTACACATTTCACATTCAAAAGGTTTTTCGCCACTATGGATACGCATATGTATTTTTAAACTATTTTTAACTGTACATTTATAACTACAAATGTTACACTGAAAGTATTTCTTTTTTGTAGGTTCCATTTCTGTATCAGTTTTGTGTTCTGAAGTAGCAAGGAATTTATCTGTATTTTTAGAAACATCTTCAATACTATCCAAGAGATTCTGTTTGGAACCTGTAAAAAGACGAAAAACGTTCTAATATGCATAAAACATTATTCTAACTAAACTGTTTACCACATAGCAAAGAAGAAGTAAATTCTTCTTGTTTGATAAAAGGTACATCGTAGTCTTCATTATGTTCTGCTTTGACTAAACGCTCCATTGCTAGTTTTTTACTTCCGAACAATATTACAAATATTATTAATTATTTTATTGTTTACACCAAAAACGTCAAAACCATATGGTTTTTCGCTGGTTTTTCTATCTAGTTTGCGAGAGCGACGCCACCTGTTGTAAAAGCAGGAGCATAACAGTGTTGGCGCGACCCTTAAATAACCCTTATATGTAGAAGTTTTCATATACAGTGCGTCTCCGGATAAGCATAACCACATGACCTAACTTGATTGTTTAACATTCTACTAAAAAAAGTTACTCTTCATAAAACGTTGCGCTTATTCTAAAATGTCTTTAACCACACTTGAAATTTTGATATAACATACGAGGTACCAGAAAAATCAAAAAACCTGAAATTATGTCGAGAGTGAACTTATCTTATTTTTAGAGATAGAGAAACATTTTATCTAGAAAAGTTGTTTGGAATGAAATGTTATGCTCAGATATAAAATTTAAGCATTCTATCTCAAAGTTGATTTAGCTTTCCCGTAATCATACTAAAGCTGTGATTTTCCAAGTTAGCCATGAAATTGAATATATTGTAAAGCGCCACTAATAAAAGTGCATCAAATATACCAGAGAAGACTCGAACTTTTTAGGCGTTGCGACCATCGAATGACCCGAAACTTCTAAGTTCATCGAGAGAAACAAACAAAAAGATATATAAAGCCAAGCGAGAATGGAGAGAGCAGTTACGCAGTGAATAAGCTCGTATCAACGTCTAGTAGATGTAGTAACGAAAAGAAATAAATGTGTAATTAGTGATATAAACTTAGTGAAAATAAATATTAAAAATAAATAAACATTTTATTAAAACGTTACAGTATTGTGTATGATACTGTTGATGTCGATGTAGATGCATAACCTTCTTTGTTGACTCAAGAAATTAGAAGTTTTTCCCAAATACAAACAAGGTTTTTATAAATTAATACTTTACGGTAAAAATTCTAGATTAATCTGCTTTGACATTCTTTCAGATCAAAGGGTTACTCTTATACAGCCAAAGCCAAAGCCATACATTTGCTAAATTTCATACAGTATTAATCGTTTACTCTGTCTTGAAACAGTTTTGTAGACCACAGGTAAAATAAATACTCAACCAAAAGCAAACTTTTTGGGTGTACACTGAAATGCCAAGACTACCCATCCTAAGAGTCGTTTAGTGACCGTGAGCCCCTTCAGAGACTTGTATGTTTAGAGACATTTGAAAAGCAACTTTCAGGATTTTACATTCAGAGTTGTGCTGGTTTGGATTACAGACAAAAAAAATACTTGAAGATAGCAGAATTTGACAGAAAACTGTACTTCTTTTATAAGCTGTTCATGTCCTTTTGGTTCATCTAATTTATAGATTGATTCAAATCAAAGGGGAGTACAGGGTGGATACACATATGTAGTTGGACTAAGGCCCAGGGTGAGAATAAGAATATAAAGAAAACCTTAACTATTATCTTTCAAGCTGGAATATCTGCAATATTGATTTGCATTAATTAAAAGAGAGGACTACAGAAGTTAGCTTTTTTGATCTATACTACAGTATGCCCATTTTACGGGTGCGCCTCTGAATGTTTGGGAATAGGCAACACGTCTTACAATTCAGAGATATCTTTATGTTATTGCAGATTTTAAAAACAAAATGGATCATGTTTATATAGTTTGTTTTCTATAATAATACGTCGTGTCAATGTCAATGTCAAATTATGCTGGCTGGAAATATAATTTGCTTTTTTTTAGAAAACATAGTAATAATGAACAGGTTTGTACAAAAGTTATACAGGAAATATAACCAAACAAATTAATGTCAAACAGTTGGCTTTTGTCAATTTTTAAATTTACAGCAAACTATGGTTCAATTAACAGGTGTTAAACTTTTTAGAGAAAAGCCGGCTCTGAATTGTATTCCCAAATATTCAGGGAAGGGCCCGTAAAATGGACATACTGTAGGTATATTTATTTAATTAACAATGTTGTAACAATAGAGAATTGAGGTTATAAATACGTATTTTGTTTTGGTACGACTTCTGTATTCCCGTCTACCACGGATCAGGTTAGTTGGGGTGTCATATTGTCAGGCTTGTCAAGAGGGGCACGGGGGTATTTAGTCTAGGTGCCGGAGAAGTCTCGTTAAGAAGTTGAGCATTTTTATAAAGCGCCGGTTCTACCCCTAGACTTCTATTGAAATGTTTTATCTCTTTCTAACTGCTAACTGGTTAAATCTCAAATGTCAGGTTTAATTTAAATTCGAAGATTATTGCAGCCAAACTTAGAATAATAAACGTTAAGTTTTACTAATTACTAATTAGTGTGAAATATGACAGCTTAAAGAAATGTCATTGTATTGCTGTGTTCTATAAAAATCTGTCAAATATGACATCGAACGTTTTTGACATGCTTTAACTTTCTTGTTATAATCTTAGCGGAAACACTCTCCTTCGTGCCAGCTAAACTCAACATTTAAATACAGATTTTATTTGAGCTTTTTCAATATTGGACTTTTCTTCAGCAACTTTTTTTATATTAAAAGTCAAATAACTTCGAGCACCCTGTACAGGATAGTTGCTGTTGGTAACAGTGTATAACAGTAGTGACATTTCGTGAAACGAAGTCGACGCAATCGCAATAAAGCCGGTAAGAATAATACAATACATGCTAAAGAAATAATACTCGAAATACTTTTATTAGACGACATTAGAATAGTGATTTGCTTGCACAAATTGCATTTAATTAACTGTAGTTTGTTTTTCTGATAATGGCTTCTGCGTTAGAGCAGTTTGTCAATACCGTACGGACTTATTCATCTCAAGGTAAGCTACCTGATTTTACAAGATAGTTAAGGTTATGTGTTATTTTCTTTTTATAGGCAATTACAGAGAGCTGTGTGATTATTTAAATAAACTGAATGAAGTATTAGTGAAGAATGGACCACATTTAGACAATGTATTAGAAACTTTAGACATCCAACAACATTCGTTAGGTGTCCTAGCTGTCTTATGTGCTAAATATAATTTGCCGCTTGCAAGCAACCTGCAGGAAACTAGATTTAATCAAGCTAAAGACTTTATTCTTAATTGTAATGGTGAACAGATTAGATTAGCACCAGAATTGTGTAAGCTGCAATCTCTTTTGTACATTAAATATAAGTAATTTTCATTTTGTATTTCTTTAGTTGCAGAATTATGTCATTTAGTTACAAGTAATCTAATTGAATTAAAACAGCCTATGAAAGGAATTTATTTGCTACAAAGAGCAATTTCCAAGCTGCAATTATTTGATACACAACTTACTTCGATTCATGCGGATTTGTGTCAACTTTGTTTAGCAGCAAAATGCTTTAAGCCAGCGTTGGAAGTATTAGATGTTGATATTACCGGAATATGCCAAGAAGTAAAACTTACACAACACTTTATTAACGTTTAGTTAATTTTTACAAAATTTTTATATTTATTTAGTGAGAAATATTGTATGTTAATGTAATTTCCTTTTTAGAGCAATCAAAACCAAAGTGGATCACAGTTTGATGCGAAATATTTTCTTCTATATTATTACTATGGTGGAATGATATATTTAGCCGTTCGCAATTTAGATAGAGCATTATACTTTTTAGAGGTGGCAATTACTACACCAGCACACGCAGTTTCACATATTATGCTTGAGGCTTATAAAAAGTATATTCTTGTGTCTCTTTTATTACATGGGAAGGTTTGTTTAAAATGCAGAGTACTTTGTTAGAAATTACACGTTTTATTTTTGCAGATACTTGTAGTACCTAAATATGCTTCTCAAGTAGTCAATCGTTTTATAAAACCACTTTCTCAACCATACCACGAACTTACCAATGCTTTTGCTTCAAATAATTCAGCTGATTTAAATGCTGTACTTAATAAACACAATGAGGTAGGTTATTGTTGCTGTCACTGAGTTTATTTTTATTGAAATAAATGAATGCGCGTCATTAATTTGTAGTGTTCATACTTTTTAATGCCAACATAACAAAAAAAAAAGACCACAATAAATCAATTAAGAAACTTCTATGGAATACATCAACGATTATTTAGAAAAAGAGGTTAGACTCTAATGTTAATTTGTAATTTGTAGGTATTTATGAGAGATCACAATTTAGGACTTGTAAAGCAAGTAGTGTCGGTGCTATATAAAAAGAATATTCAACGATTAACAAAAACCTTTCTAACACTCAGTTTATCGGATGTAGCTAGTAGAGTTGGTCTTGCAACACCATCTGAAGCAGAAAAATACATTTTGCATATGGTAAGTAAATAATGAGATATTCTCTGTTGTGTTTTTTTCTTTAAAGACAATCTGATCATATCAATTACAACAACCAAGAAGCATTAATTTTTTAATTTTTAATAATCTGTCCATATTAGATTGAAGATGAACAAATATTTGCTACGATCAATCAAAAAGATGGCATGGTAGTATTTAGAGACGAACCAGACAAATATGCTGGGCCGGAAGTCCTTAAAGATTTAGAACTTCAATTGCAAATATGTATGGATCTTGATAAACAAATTTTAGCAATGGATGAAGATATACAAGTTAATCCCCAATATGTAAAGAAAGCAACTGGTATCCAAGAAGATGAGCAGCCTAGTAAAAGTACATATGCAATATGAAAACAATAACAGTTATAATTTGTAAATTCTTTTCCCTATTTTCTTTTCGTTTTCTTCAGAGTGTGATGATTTCTTTGTTATTGATTCATTATTATAATGTAGAAAATAACATTTTTTGTAAAAAAAATCTAAATTTGATAATGGATTTTTGAGATGAAAATGTATCCTATATTTATTGTAATTCTGAGAAAAGACTTTGAAGAATATATTTTTAAACGTAAATGATTTTATATCATCTTTATCTCACAAATTTATCATTAAATTTATTATATCCATTTAGATTCTATGTACATCTGTAAAGCTTCATACTGATACATTTTAATACATATTTTTGTCTGTGATTACAACTGTTTTCTTTAAAAGTATACTTTTTGTTGTAACGTAGCATGATCTGAATATTATATCAAAATGTCCACATTTAGAAACAATAACCACCAAAATTTAGCAAGGTCAACTTTTCTACTTAAAATATTTTGGAATTAAGTAAAGCGCAGAATGAATTATTTATTTATATGTAGTTCAACAAGTATTTAACCATGTTATAATAAGAAGTAAGGTGTGTTTACACGTCAAATAAAATTATTTTTTCTCATAATTCTTTTTATTTTATTTGTTTAAGGCTAGTAGGTTTTAATAAGATTCCACTTAATCCATACTGCAAACTTTTATTGGAGTAAGTATACTTTCTTCTTGTACCTTGAAGTTAAAGTAAAAAAAGTTTGTAATTCATCTCCACAGCTATTTTGAATAGAACAGAAATCAAAAAAGAATAGTGTACATTGTAATATACAGGGCTTTCATTTGAAAACTTCCCACCTTGAATAACTTTAATTAGTAAAATTATCAAAACTCTCTGAAACACATGCTTATTACATACTTTTCTTGTAACATATGCAGAATTCAGTCCCTGCATCGCATAGTTTTGTTTATAACGTACTTTTGTAGCATAATGTGAGGTTTAATATCACTTAGATTAAAGAACAACAGATTTAATTTCAGGTGCTGATCAACATTAAAGTACTCTGGATTCTGGATCTACTTAGCTTGCATCTGTCATACTTCATAGATGCAATTAGCAAAAATCAATTTCAATGCATGGAATATTTACTAGAAGACGACAACCTCATCTACAATGACTTCTTTAAATTTATTGACTTATGGCCTCCTTTTTGTGGTTTCAGTGTTTCATGTCCCCAACAATAATACCACTTTCATCATCAACAACATATATAGCTATCATCGCATGCTGACTCCATTTTATCAGAATCTGGCAATTATTGCTAACTATATCAATCAGTTCCTACTTCTTTCCCTTTCCAGGTTAAGCAAGTCGCTTACTTTACTGGAACAACTCCCATTGGAAAAAGTTTCAAACCCACATTGAAAATAATCTCCCACTCATCACTTCTGAAAACATTGATTCCACCCTTCTCCTGATCACTACCATAAAACAGAATGTAGTGCCTGACAAAACTATCAATACAAACCAATAAATCATTTTCTCTCTGAATGCCTTTTAATGAATCAAGAAAAACGTAAGGTGTCCAGGACATTCATTCAGACCTGCAATCTTCAAATGAAAACTCAGTGGCATTTACACATTGACGCTGTGGTAGCTATGAGTTCAAAACTGTGTTCTGTGTTCCAAACTGTGCTTACCGTCACGTTTCTAAGTCTGATACGACGGGTTTCTTTCTAAGCTCCTGTCAGCTAAAGTTCCAATACTCCTCGTTCAACTAATAAATATAGGTAGTTTCCTGTCTTCCACCAACATTGTGTGCGAACACATCAAGCTCTGTCCAGAGAGTACATATCGCGAGCCAGCGTTCTTCCGAATTAGATTTTCTCGCTCCTCTTATTCACATTTATTTCGTCGCCGATGTTGAATCCGAATAATTGACGTTATGCAGACGTCATTTCTGTTTTGTATTTCTCACATTAACTATTATGACTATGAATTGTCAAAAATTCCATTTTCTTATTCGCATACGCAATTCTTCGATTAATTCCCAACAAACTAGGAGGTCTAACGTCGAAAAGACATCTAGTTCACCAGTAAATAACGTCTTTTTCACGACCTCATGTACGTCTTTGAGCTATGATATCTTTTCAAACGTGAATGTGAGAAAGTTAATGTTCAATAAATTACGTAAATTAGACGTCATTTTGCTTACTGATCGCTTTATGGGTATCATTTGGCAATTCCGCGAAATAAGGGTCTACATTCCTGGCGACCGAACTAGGTCAAATGAAGTCTTGGCTCTGGCCAGATAATCAAACCCAGGTGCTATTACTTTTACTTCAATTAGATCACAGCTACAAGACTTAATCCGAGAGATGTTTTCTTGAAACTATATTTGTAAGCTAGACTTTACGCTGAGTTAGAAAAATAACTAACGCACTCCCAAGCTACCACATCCAAGGCATGATTATTAGTTCCAGTTATAGAAAATACGAGTTACAGAAAATTACGTGCAGTTGGTAGTGAAGTGCAAGGAGACGCAATAAATTTCGAGTTGAAGAGAAACTCAAGTTACAGAAGTTCGACTTATGGGGGTTCCACTGTATATACAAAACCTTTTTCAAACCTGCTGTTATATTCCAATAGCAGTTGTGCATACATCAGGGGCGGCTGGTGACTTAATTTCAAATGGTCTTCTAACTTCACCTAATGAGATTTTTTTGAAAGTAAAAACGTGTGGGATAAGCAAATCACATCACACGCCGTATAGGAAGCAGGGACTAGAACCGGAACCCAAAAGAACCGAAATCGGTACCGGAACCGGAATCGGAACCTTTATTGTGGTCACTGTCAAATTTAGAACCGGAACCGGAACCCTTACAATTTGCAGTAGGAACCGGTTTTTTTCGGTTCCAACTTTCAGTTCCATGACTTTCATTATTTTATTCCTTTATAAAATTTGCTATTTGGTGTTTGTGGTGTAGTAGTCACTACTTAATGATGTACTATTTTACCTACATTGGCTCCGAGTGCACTGATTTATCTTGTGTTACACCGTTACACCTTACACTAGACCAACTTAATTGACCAGCACAGCAGAATAAACAAAGATAACAAGATAACAGCTGCTTCGTGTTCATTGGAACTTGGAAGTTACTGCAAGTTATTTCATTTAGAGGCTACTAGTTATTCGCTAAAAACGCGCTGATAAATTGTGTATGTTCCAGATTGATTGCTTTTCTTAAATATTGTTCAGGTTTCTAAATTTTAGCTTTTTTTTTGCAAATCTGATGATTCAGTTAAATTTATTGCATTAATTGTCACATGTTTTCGGTGATATCCGACATCATACACATGTTTTAAATTTGAACAATCTTATTTGATAATTATTGATTAATTAAGTCTAATTTTCTCCCTTTGCAGCATCTTGCTTGCTTGGTATTAATTTTGCATTACTGTCTTCAAGTTTGGAAGTAACTGTAAAACAAAACGGGAAACACCAAAATTTTGAAAATAATAAGTGAGACAATGATTATCCTATTTAAAGATTGCACCTAACGTTGAAATTGGTGACTGTTGCAGCAAAAATTTGAATCATGTATGTAATCTTGTATAATAATCTGTTTTAATATATGCTAAAAGAGTCGCGAAATTTTAGTTTTGCAGTTAAACATGTTTTTTTATTGGAACCCTTATGGAACCCAAAAAAATTCTGGAACCAGAACCGGAAACTTTACTTTTAAACCACATAGAACCGGAACCGGAACCTAAACCTATATTTCTAAAATAAGTAGAACCGAAACCGGAACCGAAACCCTTATTTCAAATGGGTTCTAGTCCCTGATAGAAAGTTGCACTACTGCGCACCGACTGTGATTAAAAAATATGATTTCGGTATTTCTAAAACAGAATTAAAACTAAATGTCAAAATTATGTCAAAATGTTTTACGCTAAAAGGTGATATAAAGATTCTTTCTTACACGAGTAGGCGACACGTACGGGAATCCTATCTTTCCGCACTCGTTACGAAAATTAATACCTACCTAATTAACTCATTAGTGCAAATCTCTACTTTTGTCTCTTTCAGGCTTACCTTGGTTGATCCACATTTTTAACAATTTACCTTATTTAATTTTTCAAATGCCTCTCAAATAATTTTGTAGTTGTAGCTAGATTGTATGCATTGCTTGAGATCTGTCAACATTGATGAGCTCGATAATCTCAGAAATTAGAATTGGCAACTTTGTACCGGCTTGATTTCTAGGTTATGTTTCAGTGTGACAGAAACGTGCAGAGCAAAGATTTGTCTTTTTAAATGTGAAAAGTGAATTTAATTAAAAATGACTACTACAGAAAAATTACTAGAACAGTTTTTAATTGTTTCCGATAGCAATCTCAGTGTAAATGACAAATTCATGTTTTCAATTAAAGAAACATGGGAATCCACAATTTTAAATACTTCTTGCTGGTCACAACTTTTACCATACCTTTGTGAAGATGAAAGACTTGTGCCTTTCTTTGAATCTCTTTCTAAGGAAGAGCGTAAGAAGTATTTCAAGTTTGGTTTGCATTGTATAATTAATTTCGTTCAAGCAAATTTTACGGGCCCTGCATTGTCAATGAAAGCAGATGAGTTTTTCAAAGATGCTTTTTTTGGAAAGGTGGATTTTCGAAAACAATTATCAGTGAATAATGAAGATATTAATGTGAACACAAAATACCCAGCTTTACTTTATACAGCAAAACAAATCTTTAAATGGTGTAATATTTATCCATTATTAAATTTATGGTGGCAATGGCGAACTGTTATGATTCACCAGCATGTTCTAGAAGAATTAAGTCAAGTATTACTTTCACAGGCAGATAGTTTAAACAATGAAATCAGTAATTTATCACTAGAAGGTCGTTTAAAAGCTAAATTTGAAATTGAACGTGCTCAGCTCTTTAATACGTTTAGAACAATTTTTAAGTCAAGAATACATCTAGAAACAGCCAAGAGTATATTAGGTATTAGTTATGAATTACAGGGGAAATTGGGGAAACGAACAAAATTTCAAGAAAAAGATTTGGCTCAGTTGATGCTTCATGTTACTCTTAATGATGATAATGCACCAACAGCACTAAAACAAGAAGTTCCTAAAAATGTAACACTAGAAGATGATGTACGTTTAGACACGATTAAATATAAAGAAGATTCAAATGCTGAAATGATCATTCCAGAACTAGAACAGCAGGCTTTACTTGCATCGGTTCAAAAAATGCTTATATCAAAACCACAAGATGATCTTTATTATGAGGAAGTAAAGCCTTTCTTAGATTTGCTACTAACTCAAAATAATACATGGACGTTAAGAGCTACAATTTTATTAATTCGTTGTAAACTTGAAAGAAATCATAAACGTACGATAGAGAGATCTTTATTACAATGTGAAGAAATCTGTAACTGTATTAAGAAAGAAACGCCACATCCGTTATATCGTGTTAATGAAATTTATGCTACAAATTTTCAACCGGTTTGGAAAACAGAAGCACAATTGGCTGAAATAATGTTAAATTTAGGAATGATAAAAGCAAGTTTAGATATTTATTTACAATTACAGTTATGGGAAGAAGTTATTGTATGTTATACCATACTTCAAATGCGACATAAAGCAACAGAAATCATTAAGCAAGAATTAGAGAAAAACCCTACTGTTAAATTATGGTGTTTATTAGGCGATGCAACGGATGATGTTAGTTGCTATGAAAAAGCTTGGGAGATGTCGAAGAAACGTAGTAGTCGTGCGCAACGCCATTGGGGACAATTTTATTTTTCAAAGAAACAGTATCAACAATGCATTGTGCATTTTGAAAAATCTGTTAGTATAAATCCTTTACAGGCCAATGTGTGGCTGCATTATGGCTTTGCTGCTTTGGAAATTGAAAATTGGCAAGCAGCTGCTACAGCTTACAGAAGATATACTACTTTGGAGCCTGGCAATTTTGAAGCTTGGAATAATTTAGCAAAAGCTTATATAAAATTAAATAATAAACGCAGTGCACATCAGGCATTACTTGATGCAGTGAAATGCAATTATGACAACTGGAAGGTTTGGGATAATTTGATGGTTGTTAGCGCTGACATTGCACATTTCTCTGATATAATTCGTGCGTATCATCGAATTTTGGATTTGAAAGAGAAGCATTTAGACATAGAAGTACTTAGAATTTTAGTATATGGTGTTTGTAATAATGCAAATGATTTTGAAGGCCATCCTGCAAGTCGTTTATTACAAAAGACTCGTGAATTGTTAGGTCGTATTACTGCACTCTTTCCTGGAGAAGGTGAAGCTTGGGAATTATACGCAACACTAGCTCCTGATATGCATTTGAGGGCACAAAGGCTTCAACGTGCTATTAGAGGATTTATGCAATCTGGTTGGGAGAAGAATCCAAAGAATTGTCAACAAGTTCTTTCTATTTGTCATAGATTAGCTGAATTAGCTTTAAGTGAAGAAATTAAACCAACTGATGCACTTATTCATTCAATAAAGCTTAGTTTAACTTCCGCTTTAACTACAATAAAAAGGCAGAATTTTCAAGAAACACTCAGTACTCTTTTAAATGAAGTAGAAAGTCTTTTAGAAAAAGTTATAAAAAAATGTAAATCTGCAAATGTAGACACTAAAGCGTAGATGTAGAATTATGTTCAATAAGGTTTCTTGTTTAATGTGATATGTCTCTATAAATTTCTTTACATATAGTTGAAAAGCATGTATTTACATCAAACATTTATAGCTAAGTAAAGATATTAACAGACTTTCTTTTAATTTTATTACGTTATTGTGCAGCATGTAAATTTAACTTTATTGTGTCTGTTTATTTTAAAAGTTCAAAATACACGTAAGATGTATGTTTTGTAATAAAATTTTTCAAGATCATTTTGTGTTTATATGTGTGTTGAATTGCAAATGAAGAAAATGTAAAAGATGTAACAATTATGCATGCTCTGATTGCTAAAGTCAGTTTCATTTAAAATTGCAGTAATATAGCAAATTCAAAAATCAATTTTAAATTTGCTTATACTTGCCATTTAAAATTTGCTGGAACTGAGAGCTAGCAAAAAATATGAAGCAAGTTAATATAAGCATTGTATACTGTATGTATGTAATGGTATGTTAATAACAATACGCAGATATTTGGTTATCGATTTGTAATTCCTATCAATGTGAACGATACTATTTGAATCACTTTCTATTCGTTCCTGTTTATATGTAGTACCAATATTGAACATCTTTGTGAAACCTTCACACAGTTTGTGGATGTGGATTAATCAAAAACTACCAAACTAAATGCACTTTTATTTAATATTTTTAAAAAGTATTTTTTGAGACCTTTATTCCTTTGTTACAATCTAAGTAAACAAAGTAATTTTAACTACTCCAAATCATTACTTTAAAAGTGATTGTGATTAGTTCAGTCAGATCATGTTTGTTTTTGACCTAATCGGTTCAGTGAATCGGCCCTGAGCAGTGAACGAAACGAACCGGTTTCGAAAACTTAACACAAATCGGCTCGCCGCTGTTTTAGCTCTCGCCAAGTTTACAACATAAAAGTTTTTGGTTTTGAGAAAACTTCTAAAATGATTTTGAAATTCACATCGCTTTATTATAACTTTTTGTTGTTTTTATAAAAATTCTGTTTATAGTTAACTTGGCGTATAAGAATTATAAAGTAGACCAACTCTAAAAATCCTTTTCTTTTCAAACGCCGACCGATGACCTTGAAGTAGGAGTTTGTGAGTAATACCGATATTTCGAACAGATGTCGCTACGCTAGTTTCAGTGGCGTCTGTAGATTTATTTATGGACATTATGAATTACTAGAAAGGCTACCATTGCAGTTTCTTTTATTAAATCTCAATTTACCAAATTTATAATTGTACTGTATTAAATTAAAGAAGAGGATGTAAATCATGCACAAATATGCAAAGAAATCAAATGTATCACAATAAATTTTAGATACATTATTGTTCTTGTACTCAAATATCTATCTTCAATGGTTACATTTAAATAAATCAATAAATAAATTGGCTGTGTTTTCATATTTATTACTTAGGGCCAGTTGCACCGACCTCGGTTAAATGCATCGTGGCTAACTTTAGTTAGACAACCCACCGTTAAGGAAAGTTTTGTTGCACCGACCGAAGTTTGTGTTAACCCAGGTCTAAGAAACCCAGATTAGCAAACTCGCGGTGGTTGCTGGTTTAGCACGTATTAACTAAGGTTAAAAGTGAAGGCGGAGAAGTTTGACGTATACATTACAGTAAAACACCTATTACATTGTTTACATATTGTGAATATTGAAAATATTACTGTAAATAGATAATAATTTAATAAAACTTCAATAAAGCTAGTTTAATTTTATTAAAATTTTAAGATTTCATAAAATCTTTTGCATTATACATATATTTACTATATTGTTGTTTAATGTTTCATCGTTTTTAGATATGTTAAAATGTTATCTGATTTATCTGAATCATCTCATCAGAAGATAAAATGCTGCAGCTTGTACAAATGCTGCCCGACCTAAAATATACCGTACAAGAACCAAACTTTTTGTGGTTTATGGCAATGCTAACGGCATCTGTCTTTTTTGATTCAGTGATTGAAAAATATTTTTCTAACACAAGTTGCATCGAATGCTCTTTATCGACTTGCGTAAAGTTAGCTGATCTTTCGCGTTTTTCAAATAAACTAACCTTGAGACCGGAAGAGGTACCTGCGAAACACGTTTTGCTATAACCAATAGTATCGCGCAACGTCATAAACAGATGTAGAACTGCAATGACGTCACCGTTTAAACACCCTTGATCATGAGTTAACTAACTAAAACTAAAAAAGTGTTGGTGCAACAGGAAAACTTTAATCTCGGTTAAGGAATATTAACCCTAATTAACTAACCAAAGTTAGTCGATTTAACCAATTTATTTAACTTTTGTCGGTGCAACCGGCCCTTAGTAATTTATAAAAAAAAATATTTTGTTACAAATGTTTCTTATTTATACCTACATGTATTATGTATAATTATTGTTTTTTATCGACAATTACATTAATATTATTTAATCTTGTTTTTCAAAGACAAAATTACATGCTATATTACATTTGATACAAACTTACTGACTAAATTACATTGTACAGGTTGAAAATATTGTGTTTCTAAACTAATTACTAAATAATCCAGGAATGACTGGCTTATGCTGAATTTTAATTTGTAGTTTTTATATCCATTGACATAATCAACTTGTGATTTGAAATTGTGTCATCAAGTTGTTATACAATATGCCGACAAGTGTACTATGCTTTATTTGAACCATTACTCAATTACACAATTTTTTGAATCTCCTTTTGATTGAGTTATTTATAAAAGTAACTCAGATATCAATACGCTGCAGGTATAATGTACTTATATGTGTACGACACTGATCTAATCTCGCTCGGCTGCTGGCTCGGCGTTCGACCGTTGTAACATCTATTATCCCAGCAAACATTCAAGCATCGGCCGACCAGTGGCAAATAGTCCTAACCAGCGGTAAATAGTCGTAATCGAAACGCATACAACGGGCCAACATCTGAAAGTCGGATGATATACTGCATTATTTCTAGTGCGTTGGGCCAATATCGAAGTATCGACGTATATTTCGGTTTCGACTAAACTTGAATGCCGCGAAAGTATTTTTAAATATTTTACTGTAGAGTAGTGGTACTGGAGTTGGAGGTTGGTAACTGGCATAACTGGTTTATTATGTGTTCTGTGGGTCTATTGTGCTCTCATGTAATATATAATAATATCTTTGGTGCTCCCGCTCTCGCACTGAACTGCACATTTCTTGAAACAAAATTGCTTGTTCTTCGTACATCTTACTTCGTCCTTTTCCACTTCTCAATTCTCATTTAAAGTGGTGTTCCTAACAGCATTTGGTATTTATATGTAAACAAGGCTAACAGTAACATCTGAACGGTAAGCAAACTTTTATCCAATTCTAACCTATTTTCGTTATTCTCTATAGTAGTTAAAGAAGTAAGAAGTTATAAAATTATTAAATTGGTTATTTTAAATTAACAGATAAGTTCAACTACTTCAACTACTTGGAGGTAAAGACACCACCAAAACAACTTGCAGAGCCCTGTCCAAGATAATAACGACAAACCAGCAATTGGGCTGGATGGAATGGTAAAATTGCACAAAAATATTTTAAAATTAATTACAGATATTGTATTAGCCTCTTGTAAAGTATAATACATGGTTATATTGCATAATGTATAAATTACAGCTACAGTAAGGAAAAATCCCTACTTCCGAGAGGCCACCCAAGCCGACATTGAAACTAAAGGGTTTTCCAATAAGAGGTGTTATTTTGATATTCAAAGAAAAGTGCCATTTTTTAATATAAATGATCGGATGTTTATTTCATTATAAAGAGGAAGGTATGCCGTTAATAGTGGAAAATAACTTCAGGCAAATGACCACCACGACCACGCTTACAGGACAATATCCTTTTCATGAAATTTTCCATAACCAAATCGCAAAGTGGCTGCCCTATGTCCTCGATAGCCTCACGAATTCCATCTTTGAGGTCTCGAATCGACGCTGGGCTGTTGGCGTAGACCTTCTCTTTCACGTGGCCCCAAAGAAAGAAGTCGCAAGGTGTTAAATCACAAGATCTCGGTGGCCAATTGTGATCACCTCTTCGAGAGATAACACGGTCCGGAAACTTTTTCCGTAAAAGATCAATGGTTTCGTTGCTTGTGTGGCACGTAGCGCCGTCTTGTTGAAAGTAAACGTTGTCCAGATCAATACCATCCAATTCCGGCCATAAAAAATCGTTAATCATCTCTCGATAGCGCAATCCAGTCACCGTAACTGTTGCTCCAGCCTCATTTTCGAAAAAGTAAGGTCCAATGACTCCGCCGGACCATAAACCGCACCAAACAGTCACACGTTGAGGATAGAGAGACTTTTCAACAATAACTCTTGGATTTTCTGAGCCCCAGATCCGACAATTTTGCTTGTTGACGAAGCCACCGAGGTGGAAATGGGCCTCATCACTCAAGATGATTTTTCGATGGAATTCTGGATCATTTTCATGCATTTCAACGACCCAATCAGCAAAGACACGACGTTGTTGATGATCGGCCGGCTTGAGTTCTTGTGTTAACTGGACTTTATAAGCCTTAAGACCCAAATCTTTATGCAAAATACGGTGTAATGACGTTTGTGGAATGGCTAATTCCAAAGAACGACGAGGAATGGACAAACCTGGGTTTTCTTTAACACTTTCGGCTACAACAGCAATATTCTCGGCTGTTCTTGAGCGACGTGCACGGGTTTTATTCGTCACATCACTAACTTGTCCCAAGAGCTCGAATTTTTTCACCAATTTCTGTATTGCGGTCCGACAAGGTGCTTCACGGTGACCCAAAAATGTTCGAGTTTTACGAACCGTCTCTGCCAAATTTTCACCATTTTTATAGTGAATTTTAATAATTTCAATGCGTTGTTGAAGCGTGTATCGTTCCATATTTATTAATGGCGTAGTTTCTACTTGTCAAATGTCAAAAAATGATAGCTTCAAAAGTGACATCTACCGAAATAGCGGGCTATTCAAAATAACACCTCTTATTGGAAAACCCTTTACATATTATAGAATTATGGCTAAGAACCGCTTTCGACAGAGATGGAGGTCGATCCAATAGGGTAAAGGAAAATTATACTACAGATTATAATATAATTATATTGTTTTAATGTTTTTACTTTAATTTTTAATTTTTTACAAGGTTAATATACAAAACAAATTAATATCTTTATAGTTGAATATCTGATAAGAGTAGTAGCAATAAAACTTCTTTTAATTATCCTGTTTGTCTTTATTTATTATTTTAACCTATTTTTAATATGTTTGGTGATAAATGAGGTAATCATGATATTTGGTTTGCGACCTTGATAAGTTGCCAACAAAAATCCAGCATTGGATGATTGTAGAGAAAATGTTGGTTAATAGTTGGATATTGAATGGTACCATGTTGGCCCATAGTCGGCATACCAAACATTGGCCAGCGTATGGCCGCTGTGACATAAAGATTATCTGTACTCACACACAACAAATAATCTCAAGTTGTTTCAAGGCAAAGGGAAAAATTTAACACATCGGAGTACTGCAAGAAACAAACTCCGATATCGCAAAATTAAAAAATTGAAAGGAAAATTTAATTAAATGAGAAGTCTAAAAAAGAACTTATTATTATTATTTAGGTGTACTGAAATTTAATAAACCTAAAAAAACAAATTAAAATTAACAATCGGATAATAATTGAAGGAATGAATCAATCTTACCACAAAATGCAGGAAGCAGCTTTCGATCGAAATTGCTTGCTGAAAGAAAGAATTATTAAGCTGGAAACACAAAATAAATAATCATCAATTACATCCGAATTGTGCATTTATCAAAACTTTAAATGATAGGAACAAAAAAATAAAAAATAAAGGTCAACAAGAAAATTGAATTAAAAGGAGCTTTTCTTTTTTTTTAAAAAAAAATTAAAGATTCTTAATAAATCTGGTGAGGTTACTCTAATTTTTTTTACTAAGCAAAGATAAATTTTGTAATGGATTAAAAAATAACCAAATTTAACTGAATTAAATTATTCGTTAACGAGGAGCCGGAGAGATTCTCAGATTGCGTTGACAGTCCACTGCCAGAATAGATTCTCATAATATTCTGCGTATGGATGACGGTGAAACTGAATTGTTGTTGCAATTCTTAGGTAAAGATCACGTGTCGAATCTTTCTTTCCTGCCTGCGTGTTGCATTCCCCCAGAATTTGGAAGCGTATATCAATTGTCAAAGGAACTTTAGTAAATACCGGATGTCTCACACTGAAGAAAGATGATATACCGTACAATTAATCATGTGGCGGGCTAATAACCACAAAAAGACCGTTACAAACCACCCTCCAATCCTGCTGGTTTGTTTAAAAGCTAGTTTCCCGCTTTTTTAAAAGTTGTTTCACTTGTATAATCACTATAGGCTGGTTAACTGCACTAATTACACTAATAAATAATTTTTTAATGAGTTTTTTTTTATTTAAAAAGTAAACCATGGATCTACTCTTCTAAACATTTCAAAAAGAAATAGTAAGGTAAAAGCAATTAAAATAAAGCAGTGTGCAAATAAAGCCTAAAGAGCGGAAGTAGACCGTCGTCGGATAAAAACGCTCCACTGCTTTATTTCTGGGAGTTCTTTCGTTTGCTGAATGATGAAAGCCATTCTAAACCGATGAACGACTGAACCGGTTCACTGAATTAGTTCAGCAAGCTGAGCTAGAACCGTTGAGCTGATTCACACAAATGAGCCGATCCGCCCATCAATTAACTTTTTAAATCGACACCCTGTATAATTTATATTTGGCAATACTGTACATAACACTCACAGATTAAATAAAGGTCAGATATTTTACTCCCTATTCCACCAATGTTCTCATTTTTTGTCACTGCACATTTACATTTGCAGCTCTGGGAGTTTACCACGCTTACTCTTTTACGCGCGTTTTATAAAAAGTTTATACCAAACTGTGCTGCTTGCGCAGTACATGTCGAAATAGCAAGCTCTGGAAGTTGCTTTGAGAGAGAGAGAGAGAGCAATAGAATCCACAAATTTGTCGAAGTAAAATATCTGACCTTTATTTAATCTGTGAACATTAGACATCTAGACATAAACAAACTGTCAACTGTCAAACGTCTTGTGAACGTCATCGATGTGATATATATTTGTGAAATTAATTAGAATTTTATCAATAAGATTCTGCAGTTCGCAGCAGTACAATCCTTGCTACTAGTTGTTGTTAGAGTGTATATTAATATTAACTACTTCTAATAATCTACTTTATTGATAGTATTTTAACAATAAAGTTGTAGAAAATGACATCATTAGAAAACTTGGAGACTCAACTAGAATTGTTTATAGAGAATGTTCGTCAGATTCATATTATTGTTAGTGACTTCCAACCTCAGAGTCAGACTGTTCTAAATCAGAAACTGTGAGTATTTTGTTATATTGCTGTTATATTTTACATCACAATATTGCATTTTTAAGGCAATCCTTAGTACATGGCCTTCAAGAAGTCGACAAACTTAAATCACAAGTACAAGATGTTCATGTGCCCTTAGAAGTGTTCGAGTAAGTTTTGAATATATTTTTATAACATTTAAATTAAATTTAATATCTTATATTTATGTTGCAGTTATATTGACCAAGGGCGTAATCCTCAATTATATACTAAAGACTGCATTGAAAAAGCCTTAGCTAAAAACGAACAAGTTAAAGGAAAGATCGATGCTTATCGAAAGTTTAAGACAAATATATTATTAGAATTAAGCCGCATATTTCCTAATGAACTTAGTAAATATAGAGCAATAAGAGGAGAAGAATGACATTTTTAACTTATTTATCATAAATTATATATGTATCTAATTTAAATGTATTTTTTTATGTTTCATGCGTATATTCTGTCTTTGTTTTAGAGGTGCTTAATTTCATTCACGGTAATTTAAATATTGATTTTTAAAGATTCTTCATAATTTACATCAGTTTAAATCGATTTAAAATTACTTTTGTATGAAGGGATCTATTAACGTAGTTAATGAAAAGTACATAGGTAATTATAATAGCAATCTTTCTATGCGCCTTAGTTGTAGGATATGTAACTTTTGAATAAAATCGATTCTATGATATTTCTATGATTTATTTAATATATTTACTACTCCATCTCAAGTTTTTTTTGGAAATGCACTAAAAATTGTATTTGTAGGAAGTCATTTTTGAAATCAGAATGAGAAAAATTACTTGTATAGTTGGCATTCTTATCATCAGTAAGGTGTGTAGGGGCTTGCTCACTAGCTCTTGTTAGCTACTTTTTCAGTAATAATAATTCCTAAATTTATCAAATTGTCTATCTTATAAAGGAAGTGTTTTGTTTGAAAATGTAGAGTATGTACATTCTTTATTTAACGTAATTTTGAATATATGATTATGTGACGTCATTTGATATGTCCAAGGTTAACTAGATTAAGAAATAAAAGTTTTGATAGTGCTTACACAAACAGAAATTCAATATAAACTTAAAACCCAACTGTCACTGACAAATCATTTACAAATAAATGATTCGAGAAATTTTAAAAACAAGCATGTCTAATATTAAAAAATATGTTCTTCAAGTAAAGAAAATTCAATTTTATAAGACTTTCTTTCTGTTAGGGAAATTCTATACTGTATTAATGTGATAATAAAAGTATTTCCTTAAGTTATAATTCTTTTCATTTATATTTCACGACTCGTTTTGCCAAATGTATATCGGCATCCTCAAGTGAAAAATTGTCATAATTGATTTATAGATGTCAATATTAATATTATATCTGTTTTATGATGTTCTTGTATCATGTGATCTTTTATCTTATATATTTATCAGGTTAATTATTATTTAAATATATATTTGCTATCTGTTAATATAAATAAAATTATATTAACAGATAGCAAATTTAAATAATAATTAATCTGTTAATATAATTTTATTTACACAGTTTCATATTTTTGTTTATGATGTCCCAAATCCATTTGCAAGTAGGGTTAAATTGATGATGAACTTCCATGCCCTGTAATCTTGATCTGTTCCTGTTTGCTAAAACCAGGTCTTTAGTTTATTTATTTGCTACCCTTGAAATGTCTTGGAAAACACCGGACTGTATAACAATCTTTTAATTTTGCAACTCTTCGCTAAAGTAATCAGTTAAACATCATGCACCCTCATCTCCCTTCCAGACTAACTCGTACAATGCTAGGAAATAAATTTTTTTCTGAATTAGTATCTCCATTGAATGTATTCACAAGTTCATATTCATCTTTCTTCGACATGTCAACTAACCTTTCTTGTTTCTGGAGCTTTCTGGAGAAGTTTTCTTTTCTAATTTCTCATATGTCTTGCCTTTTTGAATTTGATGTTATTAAGAAGATTGACAATTCTTTTATACTAACTTTGCAGTAGTGTTTCATACTGTTTTGACAGAATAATCTTTGTAATCTGTTCCATCCATTTTACACATATTAAATGTCCAATCAGCCATCAAGTTTGCAATTTTCTCTTTTGATTTCTCATTGTCCAGTACAAAATGTCATTCGGAACAAAATTCAGTAAATTGCTTCCAAATATATTTTTTCATTTTTTGTAGTATTTTCCCGTTCATTATTCTTCACTGTATTATTTATTTGTTCAAGTAATTTATTTCCAAACTGGTTCATTTCTTCACAATATTTAAAATTCAGTACATAGCACTACAAAAACAACGATGGACACCAAAAAATTTACAAATAAATAAAAGTAAACAGTTTTGTTTTAAGAGGACAGATTGATATGATTATTTATGAGAATTGTCAAACTTGACGTTTAATTTTATTTTTTATAATGACTTCAAAAAATAATTAATGTTTATCAAATTAAATAAATAATGGGTTGGTTTGTTCAATTTTATTATCCTTATGAATAATACTAAAATAAAGATTTTCTGAATTTCATTTCGTTAAAAGATGCCAAAAAGTTCTACATTTTCAATTTGGTATTCCGGGTACGCATATATTCACTTATGTACATACCACCGTTGCTATGGAAGTTGTATTGTTGATTTGGTATGAAGGATATAGTCACATTAATCACATACCTTAAGCAATGCATCTACAACTTACTTAATGTTCTGATTATCTAGTGCTTTCGAATTATTTGTTCACAATGTTGGTGGTACTTTTGATGACACGTTTTTTGAAATAGGTCGACAATTTAAAATTTGAACTTGAAGCTGATACCTCCAGAATATCCTAGAAAATGAAATGTTTGATTTTTTAACTAAAGCAAAAAATATATTTATAGACGTTACATAAAATTTGTGGAAAGTAATGAACAAGAATTTGACAATACATAACCATAAGATGACGAGCGCAATAACAAAGTATACATGGGACGAGGGGTTGTATCAAATGATGTCACACCAATCACAATAGCATTTGTGATCAACTGATCATATAAAATTTTATCAAACAAAACAGAGTTCGTTGTAGTTATGCTTTGCATTCCCAGATGTTTAATTTTTGATAATTATATTCTGAACATGTTTTTAACTTTGATTTTAGTAATTCACACGTGTCAAATAAAACAAAAACAGTAATTTCATATTGAGGAATACCCCATTCACTAAAAACTAAGCAAATTCTCAGGCTACTTGATAACAAAGTTGTTCCAGGTTTCCTGGGGCATCAATATTAAGCACACCTATTAGTTACTAGTTTATTAAAAAACGATTGTTAGTTAAATTACAAATAAAAATCACAATGATATACATAATAATGTTTATTGAATATTAGAATAAAACAAAGTTTGATTACATCCATGTGTACAGTTTGTCTTAGAATTCTTGAGTTCCCCAACGTATCTAAAACAAAAAAACATCAATAGTTTTCTAGCTGAAAAAAAGTCAATTAATCAACTACTTACATCATTCCTAGCTTTAAGTTTTCTATCAATTAGCCCAACAAGAGTTTCCGACCTTACTGCTAATGAATCAATCTTTTCTATAAGTTGCTGATAGGGTGATAATGGTTGAGCACCCATTACCACATGTCCCAATTTAGAATCAATTTTGGCATCCAATCGTGCATTTCTGATTAAATTAACAATCCAGCATTCTGCTGCATCAGGATCCATGTTCAATTTTTCAGCCAACATTCCAATACTAATGCACTGATGAATACGACAAAATGTTTCGAAAATCATTAAACGAGCGTTTTCAACAAATTCATCCAAGCATGAAATCAAGAAGAAATCATTAAATAATACTGTTTGACATTCGTGTAACTTTTGACGAGCTCCATCGAAATCGAAGTTGACATATAAATGTTCTAAGAATTCTGTGATAGGGTCACGGTATGTATAACTTTCCTGTTGAATTACTTTGACCAAATCTTTAAGTGCTGATCTTCGTCCACGATTAATAATTACAGCAGTTGCTAAATAACGTAGAATATGTGGGCACATTGTCTGAATAGCATTCAAATAGTGGGGTCTATATAAGAACATTTCAATGATTAATTCACGTCCCATTGCATGATTAAAGAAGACGAAAAGAGACCAGTGAATCAACCATGTACGTTGCTGAAGGAGTTGTAAGCTATTTCCACCAAAATGATTTGGACTTGAATCAATATATTCACGTAATTTGTTAAGATCTTCTAGAGCTGATTCCCAATTTTGTACTAGAATTTCTGAAGCCAATTTACCCCATAATACACTAAGGTAGTTTTTATCATTTGGTGGTAGTACTAACATACAAAAGTATAAATATGAGGTAGATACAGAATAATTACCACATTCGTATCGGTATTTTGCTAATTTGTGCAAACTTTCGATCATATCAATTTCAAACTGTAAGAGAAAATATAATTCTTTAGTAATTTACTTGCTATATAAGTGGTGTTTCTTACATTGTAATCTTTAGCTAAGAAGTTTATAAGAGTTTTTGAATCCCGCATATTTTCCATATTTTTCATAACTTCATCGTTGCCCATAATTTGCAATATAGGTTCTACTTCTTGTTGGAGTTCTTGCAGTTGTGCTACAACGTGCACACGCCTTTGTTTCAATTCCTACAGAAATTGAATTATTAGCATAATCAACATACTTATAAACTATTTGCAAATAACGTATGCTTACCTCAGGAACCTCTTCTTTAGGATACAACTGCCTTCTGATATCAATAGCATAATCAACCATGTTAGTCTTGCTGAGTATATCTAACTTTGCTTTGAGTAATTCGGTTTCATCATAAATCTTAAAATATAGTTAATATGTTAACATTACACCTAACCTTAAAAGTTCTTGGCATACCTCTTTTGCTGATAAAAACTCAAGCAAGGGAAATACTAAATGCCGATCCAAATATTGTCCCATACGGGATGTCAAATCAAACTTTGCCATTTTTAAATACTTTTATGCTTATTTTACTACAAAAATAATTTATAAAGTATAAAACGATTTACGGCCACGTTTTCGTTGTGGCTGTAATTATGGTAAGACTCACGGGAATATAAGCTAAATAACCAATAATGAGTAGTCTATAGCCACGAATAAAATAAAACAGTTCATAGATTTCTAAAATTAAAACAGATTTTCTTTTAGTATGTTTTTATTTTAACCTGCACATTAAAAACTTTAGAGAAATACTAACTCAAATGCAATAATAGTATATTATTTAACGAGTGTGTAATGTAGGGTTACCACTTTACTGGTCGACAATACCGGCCTTTTCAGAGACTGCTATGTGCTCTGTGAACGGCTCGCTCATAAGGGTCGATTCCCTTTCAGGCTTCTAAATAGATATAGAGGGACCTTCAGGGCCTCTACAGCTACCAAATCCGGATTCGGGTTTTGCGGAACCTCTGTAGATACATCACTTGTTGCTGAGTTAAGTTGGTGCTTGCTACGTTTTGTTACCGTTTTGGGCACTCTGAGCATAAACTAAAAGTTAATAAACTCACCCGGGAAGTTCTAAATAAACGATAATTACTGAATACTAAATGACGCTTGGCGATTTACCGACTTTTTCATAACCTCAACCATCAACCGACTCGTCATCAGATTTATACGGTCGTGCGGGCCGGGATATAATTCTAGTGTAATGGCTATTATTTTAAAAGAGGATGAAAGGCGAGTGTTACAATCATCGGAGTTTATCCACAACTATTAAAGAAATACAAATTGAAAGGTGTTGAATAATGTTCTCCCTCTCTTACATACCGAACGTTATGGCTGACCAAGGTTTTCTGTGGTTTTCCTTAGAGATGTAGGTGTCTTAGGTGAATGCCGAAATAGTAATTTTTATGAGATTAATTATCTTTTACTTCATCCTTGCCTTAGTCATTCTAAAAAGATTCTGTTCTTGCTTGAAAAGAGGCTTCGGAACCCCTAAACGAGGAAATTAATCAGGACGATTTTCGTTTTCTTTTCATCGGGACTGTCTGAAACGTTTAATTGACATGCGTTACGTAAAATAAGTCATTTTTGTAAAAACGTAATGAAATGACCAAAACATGAAGAGTAACAAATGTATGTGATATATCCGTAAGAATTATGATCAAAGAATCCATCGATTAACCATTTCTCCAGATAACCTTTTTTTACCATTAATTAATTAGAGTATTCGCGATTTTCATTAACCAACAGATCGATGCTGTTAACTTCTGTAAATATGGCAACTGCCATGGCTGTTTTCAACCACTCAGAAACTTTTTTGGTGATAACACTACTAAATGCTGCCGCCTGGACGTAAGCATCTAGCGGACTAATGGTTAACTCTCGGCAGTAATTACTCTGACAGTGCTGAGCAGTAGGGTAATTCCAGTCACTTACGCAGCGAAAACGTCCAGTGACTCCGCATTGTCAGTAACTCAACGGTTGAGGTCAGCTGAGTACCCCAGCGTTGCTAAAGCTAGTGATAAATTTTCAGATCTGAATAGTTCATAATTTTTTGACTATTTCTAACGAAGAGATTCATCGCAACAATGTTCTTCACTACAGTACTAGTTTTGTAATTTCCAATTAATGTCACCCACTTAACGGGACTCTTTTTAGGTTGTAGTATATAACGACACAAGGCCGATATTATAAGCGTATTATAACAGATTAGGATTATTTGATTATTCTTATCACCATGGCTGTTAAATTATAATGGCCGTGGCTGTTATACTTATAGCTGACATCAAAGAATATGCTGACATTTCGATCGAGCAGACAGTACTGATATTCCTACTTTAACCTGTAGGTTTTACAAGAAAAATATTTAATAGTCGTCCAAGATCACTTTAAATTTCAATTTTCAAATGATATTTTAACATTAATGCTTGTGTTCAGAAGCAGTAATCAGGATTATGCACTGCCATCAACGAAAAGAAGTGCTTTTAAAAGTGTTGCTTTTGCCTTCACAAAAATTGACGTTTGCTGCCAATCGTCCAGGAACGTTTTACGGGCAGCGTTGCTATTTTGATGCTTGCTTCTGAACCTTATTGAACACAAAACTCGTGTCCACGAGCAGATAGTACGCTATACCTTATCTCATTTCTATAATTCTAATCCATTTCAAATGTTTAGGGTTTTAGTTGCATGCACTGTTATACCCTAAACTTATTTATGTTGGTGTCACTATTTCTAGTTACACATTTCTCACTAGAAAATCTTCTGTCGAACAAATGTCATATGTCAAAATAGGGTTATAATGCAGTAAATTCGTTTTTATGTGCAAATCAGTTTGATTACAGTTAATACTGAAGTAATGAATACAAAAAATAAATTTTTATTCCAAATAATAAACATTTACCTTTTCTGAATGACAATCTAACCTCTGATTTTAAATAAAAACAAATATCAATATTGTCAACATTTCTCAATGAAAAATTCTAGTGTTTAGAAGGTTTTATTACCAAAACAACAAAAATTTAACAGGAATTATAGAAATGAGAACATGGCGCAAACAAAGATTATTAAGATCTCATTCGTATTTTTGTTAAAAGCCTCAAAGAAGATCCTTAAAATATTGAGAATTTGCGATTATTAATTATAAACTAGATCATGCTTCTAATTATAAATAAATAATCAAAACAATAATTTAAAGTAAGATACAATAATGCCTATTAATAATATAAGCGTTATTAATGAAAAGAATCACATTGTATAATCGAAAATGTTAAAGACGACCTTGCAGATCTCGTGGTACGCATGCGCGCCAAATAGCGACCTTGCATTCGTAAATTGTTTTCCCCATTTAAACTGTCAACTGCTGCTGTCAACTCAATATTGTGTGCTTTACAGTTGCACCGTGTGTGTCGAAATTAAAACTTGCCATCCGCGTAACGTTCGTTTCGGTTGTCACTTAAAGTGCGAATAACAGGAGTGTATATAAATGTTAAAAGAAATTATTTATGAAAAATGGCAGTTGCTGCAGTAGAGAATAAACCGGATCTCAATCAAAATAAAACATTATTGGAAGAAACCTTTTATGTTCTTACAAAAAAGAATTCTGTCTTCCGTGTAAAGCTCACAAACACCGGTTTGAGTTTAATTAAAGAAAGTGAAAATCAGGTGAAAACTCAAATTATACCAATAAAAGATATTATAGGGTGTCGATGCCTACGTAGTAAGAAACCAGCAAGTTCCTGTGCATGCCAGTCTTTGCCACACACATCATCTTTTAAAGTAGTTGATGAAAAGTCAGGAGAACATGATGACACTGATGTTAGTGCATATTTATACATATATTCTTATATTTTTCATCAGAACTGTAGTAAAAGAGATCGAACTACAATAACATTAAGGTTTCGTTCTTTCGATAAATATGAAGATAATTATAAGGAGGCTCAACGATGGCGATCTGTATTGAAAAGATTAATAAGAGGAGAGCAAATTTCTCAAATAAATACCGTCGATTATAGCACAATTAATCACATAAAAGAAGATCGAAGACTATTAGTTTTGTTAAGTCCTAAAAGTGGCTCGGGAAAGGGTCGAGTTCTATTTCAAAAGAAAATAGTTCCTATTTTACAAGAGGCCGAAGTGCCATATGATCTCCATATAACCAAGTATGCCAATTATGCTAGGGAATTCATAAGAACATGCAATTTATTCCAGTGGACTGGTGTGATTGTGGTAAGTACTTATTAGTTTTTTCCTATAATCCTATAAAATCTAATTATGATTTTATGAATTGCATTTATTGCTAAAGGTCGACTGTGTTTTTGTCAAGTGTTGATTAACTTTATTAAATTGTTAATTTTATAATGGGGTCAGAAAATAGGTAGGTATGCTTTTTATAATTTGTATCCTTGTCATTTAAGATAGACAATTAAGAAGGAAACATCTTGTGAAATTTGTATAATGTTTGATTTTATAAATAAAATTTCATTCTTTTAAAATCAGTTAATAGAAAGTTCATAATTATCCTTCATAGGATAGTCCAATTTCAAATTATAGAAAACAGAGAGGGATATGATTCTGTACTGTTTTAATACAGTATGAGCATCTTTATGAAAAGAAATTTCTAATCTTCAGGTTTTTCAATTCAAATGTCAAGTATAAATTATGAGGTTAAGTTTAAAACTAATTAATCATTAATGTTTTTTTAATAAAAAGTAATAATAATTATAGAAATCTTATGAAGAAGTTAAACAAGTTATTCAAGAAATAGCATCATTAGCATTACTTTGTATCTAAAAAACAAAATTTTGGCACTCTGATTAGAAATTTTATGTGAGGCTAATTCTTATACTTCTATATGACTGTGATCTTGATTCATCAAAGTTCAAAGTGTAGCACTAATCGTTTATAGTCAGATTCATTAAAAAGCAGTTTTAGTTTATATCAAGGTCTAATTGCAAGTCTATCTTACTGGGATTTCATTGGTTATACAATAAAAAAGTGAAGATGCCAGAGAAACCAAATTTAGATCCTGTTTTAAGCTAAAACACTTTTAATAAATCTGATCATTATCGTTTTGCATATTTCTCATAGTGCTATTTAGATTCATCATATTAGAAGGAATGATTTATGATAATAACACAGACTGATATTATGAAATTATTTAGATTAGAAAAAGGGTAGCTATTCTGGAGACGTATTTATGGACCTTGTTGGGTGTTCTTCAAAGAAAGATAGATATCTAGATATCTACTAAAAAAACAAATTTTATATCTCCTTTGCAAATTAAAATATGAAGATACTATAGTAAAAGAGAAGATTTTAGATAAGTTGATGCAGAATATAAAAGTAATGTTTTCCGATTGTTATTAAGTTATCGGCAGATAGAACCCAAAAGCAAACTTAAAAAAAAAAATAGAATATCTATATGATTTTGATATAATTGAATCAGCTAAAACAGTAAAATAAATAATTTATAAATAATTTTAATAGTTAAATTCTACTGAAAATTGCATGATGCATTCCTTTTAGAAAGCTATGGAACAATATGACTGTTCACATATAGTACTGGAAAATGGTGTGCAGTCAGTTTCAGGATGTCCAACTTCACTTAAAAGACTTCTGCTTCAGAACGACAAATTAAAATCTTACTAGTTGTAGTATGATATGGAAACAATCGCCAATAGATAAATTTCCAGCAAAGCACACTGACATTCGAGCTCCAATCTCATTACCACCATATTTGACAACTTAGTACTGCAAACTCAATAACTAATTGTTCACACTTACCTGGATTTTCTAAAATGGCAGATTTAAAGCAACAAATAGAAAACAAAGATAACGGAAAGCATAATCATAGGTCAAATTAATGGTTTTTTTTTGGTTAAATTCTCTGATAAAAGAAAAAGAGTCATGTACCGAAGATGGTAAACTAAAAATATGCATGAACTTGTGATTATTTGAATAATAGTACCACTGTTCTCAAACAATAGAATTGATAAAATTTGTGAATGATAGATATAGTACTTGAATATTAACGGAGATAAACATATGAATGATAACAACTTTTTTATTATTATTAACCTACTGCTCTAATTTCTTATTTTATTTTTTATTTTGCCAATTTCTTAGGTGTTATTTGTAAAGGTGTAAATATTCATGAAAAAGTCTTAAATGGATGCAAGTCTGCCTTAACGATATTATTAATCAAGTACCTGGGTAGTAGTAACGCAGTTTCTGCATCATTCATCAGTCATTAATCTTAAACAATCAAATGTCTTTTCACTTTATACTTACTAAGATACTCTAGAAATCCTAAATATTATTGTAGCATATATGTAATAATGGCAGCTAAGGCTTATTCTACATTAACATATTTACATCCACTTCTAGTGTATGCAGTTAGACAAGAATCTTTATTTTATCTTTAATTTTGAATATAAAGAAAAATAAAGTTGAGAAGGAATTTATTGTTAATTTAAAAACCTTTATAAGAATACGCATAAATTAATAATAAATCTTACTTATCAAGACGTATTTTTTTTTTGTTTTGTTCACTATCAATACTCGTCAAGATCATTAATGTCGGCTATATTTGCGTGTTTCATAATAAATTACTGTTTATTTCTGTTGCATGTTTTTTCATAATAAATTTCATTGTGTAATAAAATACTCACGTACTTTTCCGTTTTTTAGGATGTTTTCGTTTTATTTTCTAGTATGTAAATATCTTTCCTGTTTCACAGAATAAGTGTAAATTGTACTTTCAAATGTTTTTTGTGTATAAATAAAGAAAAACTATAAACTGTCTGAATGAAAAATGGCAAGTTATAATGAATATTCTAGATCGAGGATGGACAACAAGGCACCCAGAGGCTGGTTTGGCTCATACAAAGGCAAATCAGAAACTAACTTTAAAGCAAGCAGAAATCTAATCAAAATAATGAAAATAATTAAGTTCTGACAGTCAAGCTGTAAAATACACAAATATATTTTGTTGTTATATGAGCTCCTGGGGGACCCATTGCCCATCCCTGTTCTAAATGATAATAGAACCTGTGGCAATAGGTGTACATTTTGCCAGCAATACAAGAGGCAATAACTTAGCAATATACGGCAATAATTGTTTTTCTGAATTTTTTTCCCAACAGTAACATTGTCATGCAAACGGCGATATAATCAGCAATACTGAAATACATTTGGCAATACTGCAATATGAGCAATAAACAGTAGTCATTGCCGAATATTGGCAATAGGTGTACATAATTTAGGCTAGTGCAAAATCCTTCAGAAAAAAGAAAAGCAGGGCGATGCAATGTGTAACTCATCTTCATCTTTAGTAGTAGAATTGGTAGAATCAAATTGAATGTGAGAAACAGAAATTCAGAAGATACCAAGAACGGAACCCACAAAGGTAATCAATAAATTTTTAAAAAATCTACATCACTTAAAAAAAACAAAAATGCTCATTTCTTTCTACTTCCCAATCATAAGTAAAAATAAAAGTTATCCCATTTACATAAATATAAAAGACAAATTATGGTCTTTTCCATAGTATATCAAAAAGTCGTGCAAGTATTGACCATCATACCTTCAGGCGATCGCTTCGTCCTTGTTTGGACTCGTCAGTGAAGGATAATGACAACATACAAATGCTAATACAATATTACGAGGGTGGTCTGAAAAGTTTCCGACCTCAACGTGAAGATGGCAACACTCGTAAATAAAAGCTACTGAATTTCGTTGTTCACCTGTTGACAGTTACTCACCAAAGTTTCAGCCATTTTGGACGCGCAGTTTTTATGTAACAGTCGTTTGAGTGAGTTGATGTGAGTTTTTTTGTGAAAATGGACAAAATCGAGTATCGAGCTGTCATTAAATATTTGTTTTTGAAAGGCAATACGCCTTCGCAAATAAAAGATGAGTTGGATTCTGTGCATGGGGACTCTGCACCATCATTTACCACAGTGAAATTTTGGGCTGCTGAATTTAAACGTGTCCGTAAGAGCTTGGGAGACGATGAACGTTCGGGACGTCCAAAAACTGCAACTACCGACGAAAACATCGCCAAAGTTCACCAAATGGTGCTAGACGACCGCCGAATTAAAGTGAGAGAGATAGCAGAGGTTATGAACATGTCAAAAGAACGTGTTTGTCACATATTAAATCAACATTTAGGCATGAGAAAGCTGTCCGCGCGTTGGGTGTCGCGTTTGCTCACGTTAGACCAAAAACGTGTTCGAATGAATATTTCCAACGCTCTTTTGGCGCAGTTTAGGCGAAATAAATTCGAGTTTTGGCGCCGATTAATTACTGTAGATGAAACTTGGATACACCATTATACGCCCGAAACAAAAATACAGTCCAAACAGTGGACTGCAAAGGGGGAACCGGCTCCAAAAAAAGCAAAAACTGGTTTTTCGGCTGGGAAAGTGATGGCGACTGTTTTTTGGGATAGTCATGGAGTTATTTTAATCGATTATCTTCAAAAAGGAAAAACCATTACAGGAGCATACTATGCATCATTACTTGACAAGCTGAAGGCAGAACTTGCGAAAAAACGGCCACATTTGCAGAAAAAGAAAATCCTGTTTCACCAAGACAACGCACCGTCTCACACCTCAGCGGTTGCCATGGCGAAAATCCACGAATTACGGTTTGAACTGCTTGACCATCCGCCTTACTCCCCAGATCTAGCCCCAAGCGACTTCTTTTTGTTCCCTCATCTAAAAATTGCGCTCGGAGGACAAAGATTTTCGTCAAATGAAGAGGCAATCACCTTCGTGAACAATTATTTTGCAGAGAAAACTGCCGAGTACTATTTGGACGGGTTACAGAGATGGGAGCATCGCTGGGAGAAGTGTGTAGAGTTACAAGGAGACTATGTTGAAAAGTAAAAAAAAATTTTCAGAAAAAATGTCTTGTATCTTTGTTAGGTCGGAAACTTTTCAGACCACCCTCGTAGCAGCATGAAACGAGTATAGCGCCATCTAATAACAACGCCAAGGACTCCCATTTACTTATATGTATTGCATAATGTTTTAAACTGTCCCCAAAAAAATTTAAACATATTGTGGCAAAATAGCAAAAGTCCTAAATTTTTATTTTTAGTGCTTTTGACTGCAAAGTTGCAGTTAATGCAAAATGCTTATTGCCTTAGAAACGTTTAAACATTGGTTAATTTTAAAACAGACGAATAGAGACTAAAGTTCTTCGATCCTATCGTGACAAATGCGAATAGTTTGAATCTTTGGCGAGACAGTATCTCGTACTTCCATAAAATGTTTCATTGTTTCAGTATCTTCCATGCATAATCTGCATTCTAGATCATGTGGAAGTGATTTCTCACAGGGAGATATTTTGTGAGTAACCCTACTGTATTTTTTAGCTGAGTTCTGCTCATTATATTATCTCCTCAGCTCATCTTTGAATAGGTTCCCCTGCCTGTTCGTTGGTATAGCCGGCTCTGGTCCAAAAAAATAAGTTTTCCGATCCCAGTTTGGTTGCCTTCATGTCCACTGTTTCCCGACACCCAAATCAGTTTGCATTCCATTACAAGTTTCGACATCACTTTTGCTCCCTAAAGAGCCTGCGTGTCGGATTTTCACCTATGTACCTTAATACTGCATATGCTTCTGCCTGAAAGACCGTGCGATATTAATCGGGTGAGAATCAAAGCTTCACTATAAACTCTTGCCTCCGTCCAAAGCCATTAATCCATGTGTAAACCAGATCAGTCCATATAAGATGGCATAGTTCAGTGTTGTTTCAGATTTCTGTAGCAATGGTTACCTGAAAATTCTTTTCAAGCATGTTACTGGGGTATCAGTCTGATCTCACGTCAAAGACGGAGCCTCGTATCCTTTTCCATATTGAGCAGTGACCTGAGACATTTTGGAGTTTATGCAAGGATTTTCTCGCTTCAAGGTTTAGTGGACGATGGTCCGGTAAGATCTCCATTGTAACTGTAGAATTGTTGTCATGACTTGTTATACCCAAATAAGCCATTCTCTGAATCTTGGTTAGTTTGATTTCGGTGCTTGTTTGAAGCGTTGTGTATTCTATCGTTGGTCTGGCCACCTTAGTATACAGGGCATTCTAGAAGTAACGCCCATCATTTTGATGATCAGCTCGCTAAGATAGCATAATCCGAAAAGTGAGTCACAAAATGTCGGATCGGCCTTCATTACAGAGTTATGGACCAAACAGTAATTTCTCTATTTTAATTTAAATTTACAATTGTTGCTAGAGCATGTTTCAATAACTACTACATGACGTTTGTGGTATCAAAATGATGGAGCCCCAGCATACTGCGACTGGGGTATAAATTACTTAAATACTATTCTTTTTGGAAGTGAAGAACCAATACATTGGCCTCTTAGGCAGCGTCGATCTGCCCAGTCTGGCTACCTAACGTTTGCCGGGGGCTGTGGAGCTGTTGGGGGCCCTAATACATTATAATAAACAGTGACGTATCTTCAAGGAGTTCCGTGGTACTCGGGCCCGGAATTTTAAGAGCCTAAGGGGGAGCCCCACTGCCCCTTTGTGTCTGGTCTAAGGGAGATCCTTTTGTGCTCTTTGTGCTTATCTGGGAGTCAGGTGATCCCTTTTTTTGTTTCTGGCTAGGGCTCCACAAAAAATTTTTGTACCTAGTCCCCTTGATATTTTGCTACACTACTGATAATCAAGATACCTATTTTAAATGATTATATTTGTTTTGATTTAAGATGGGCACCCATCTGAAGGGAACCTAATAATATTTTTTGCCGGGGACTCTCAAGCTTACCAAGAACGATACATTTGTCCTTTTTGCTAGTCTGGCAATGTGTTGGTTCCAGGTAAGTCTGGAGTCGAAGATCACTCCAAGATACTTAACCTTCCCTGACATTGTCAGTTTTTCACCATGTGAAGTTAGAAGACTCAATTCCTTTAGCTACCTTCTATTGATGAAAGATGATGTTGCTGTCTTCTGGGGATTAATCGAGAGATCTTCGCTTGTCGCCCAGTCTGATGGTATATTCGAGACCATTTGCATCCTTTTTTCTGATTGTACATAGTTGTAAATCTATCTTGTGCTATGATAGCTATTTCATAAAAATAGCCTGTGGTGCAAAATACTTATTTGTGGGGTTCCTATAGAAATTTGTTCATAACCAAGTTCCATAATGGGAGAGATAAAACACCTACTTGCCAAGAAATAGGTCGAGTGTATTATTCTCCCGAACAACTCAATCTATCTGCAACAGGTTTCATCGGGTTCACATTCCCTGCAGATAAGTTCTATATCTAGAAAAGCCTCTAGTTCCACCTCGACAAATACAGACTCGCTTCTTTCATTTATGGTGGTGTTTTTCCGGTCACAGGGTGGATTTTGGCACCACGCCCGACAACAAGATGCATTTCATCTGTCCTTCATCTTGCTACCAGCCTTTCCGTGTTCTTTGGTGGAGTTTTGTTCTTCATATGGTAAGTAAGTTGATCCAATCGTTAGATTCTTCAGCTCTTCTTTAGTTGTAGTAACTGCCAGATTCCTAGAATATAGATTTGTCAGCACTAACACTTCAATTCTCTTATTTACAAGTATTTATGCTCTGAAAAGTCTGTGAGTATCGTTATAACCTAGTTTACCACTTACCTTACCAAGACCACTTGCCTCATTATTTTGCAGATCACCGAGGTGACCGCTCTGCTATTATGAAGGTTTATCTGGACTACTCTCTTCAGTTTTCTTCTCGACCTTCAGGTTCTTCCTAATCCCCCAAAAAGCAGTGAATTCCAACCTTTCGGACGACTTTAAAAGACTTCTGGTCAATAGAGAAAGTTAAAGTCTGACCCTTGTTTGCCTGTTCAGTCCACTCTTGGCAGTGTTGATGCTGACTGATGTTTTGTTCTCTGGAAAGCGCTTGGAATACTTATAGTTATTTTAAACCCTTTGGCAGCCTTACTATAAGACACAGTCTGCTGTTTGCTCTTATGATTTTTTAGCTGCCTGACTCTTTCCTTTGTGGGAGTAGTGTTAGAAGTTCCTCCCTGTTTCAGTTCAGGTCCTGGCTATCATCATCTGCGCCTTGTGCATCTTTCTTTGCCTCTCAACATTTTCCCGGTCTGCTTAGGTACATACATGTCTCTATTGGAGCAACAAGTTCTCCAGTACTGTAGCAAGTTGATAGTATATTAAGATGGTATTGCTATATTTTGGTTAATTTGGATTAAAGAAGAGTACCTAAAACGAGTATAATTATAAATGAAACGAGTACCATTCAGTAGTCGTACATTTATGTGGAAACCTTTCTGCGAATTCTCTACATCCGTAATAGTCAATTTCATGGTTTCAAATTGCTTCCAATCGACGGTAGAATTTAGAATAAGAATTAATTTCAGATGCAAGTAGACAAATATCTCCTTAAAAATCAAAAAAAATCAATTTGAAAATTTAAGATTTGTTTGTGGAGTATCTCGTCTTCATTTTTTTCCTTTTCGTTTTGCCGACAATGTCAGATGTTCATAAAACAATTAATTAAAATCTTTCAATAATGTAGTCGACAATTGAATTCATTGCTGTTGATCAGCGCCTATAATAGGATTGACTCGTTGAATGTAATGGAACATTTTATAAAAAAGAACATTAAAATTAAATATGAAGTAATTGAACTCCCTTTAACCTCTTCTACCACTTATAAAGTCGTAATTGCCACTTATTCGTTCTCTTCTTCTAATACCATTAATTCAGCGAAGTAATTAAATTGCGGAAAATATTTTTATTCTAAAGATGTCAAAGTCAAAAGGACATCGGACATGTTAAAACTTTCTTGTGCCTACTTTTCGGTTTATTGCTGTGATTAGCTGTTGCGCAATAAAAATAACGGTGAAACCAGTTTTATGAAAGTATTCGTTATTATTTATTACAAAAATCTAATTTGTGAAAGTTGAATATTTCGGGGCTATTGAAAACATCAAGTCTTACCATATTTGCAAGGAATTACTAGTTTGCAGTTTCAACTTTAAAACTATCGGAAATTTACTTATAAAATATTTGGTAAACAAAAGTTTTTATTTATTAAATTTTATTTTTTTATGTTGCTTCATCCGGTCCTTCTAGATCCTCTACCTTATTTCTTATTTAATAATGGTTTTTGAAACCTTCGAATGTATGAGGCTTGCAAAAAAAGTAGACCCACTTTCCGAGGGTTCTTGTAAAAACGAAATATTAGTGTTAAAGGTCTTAAATTTCTCTTAAAACGTAAACCATACAAAATTTACGTTTCGCAGAATTGATTAGAAGTGTTTTCCGATTCTTTGTTCGTCTTCGCTACGGACATAACCTTGCATTAAGGATAACTACATTATTCGTTCAATTTGATATTAATTAAAACGAATCTTATTTGATAAAAGCAATCTTATATTTGATTTCTTGCTACGAAATTTAATTAAATAATTGAATTTTATTTAATTACTTCCTTTTTGATTCAAGCTAATTTTATTAGGAAGTGTAGTTGTATGTAATAATACTGAATAGTAAAAAAAGCTTTCTGAGGTTATATCACCTTAAACCGTGCCTTCTAATTATTGTAATTAATATACAGGGTGTAACGAAAATGTAGCTACCACCTGTTCTGCTGTTGAAATTAATAAATCTCCCCCGACGATCTTTGTCGCTTAAGAAATCTTAACGAAACCTTCACTATGGATGATCTCGGAAACTCATTTCAACGAACCTCTCGCTTGACTGCTACTCACTTACCTTCACGAGCTTGACTACGCAATATTTCCTGCTACTAGAAGAATATGATCGATGATTCTAGAAGATTCGATTTTCACAAGGGGCGAGAGCAAAATCTGAAGTGAAAAAACTTAACGTATCAGAAATACTCAATTAACTTTATGTATGTTCAGAATCTATTTAATAAATGTTATAAAGGGTTTTCCAATAAGAGGTGTTATTTTGAATAGCCCGCTATTTCGGTAGATGTCACTTTTGAAACTATCATTTTTTGACATTTGACAAGTAGAAACTACGCCATTAATAAATATGGAACGATACACGCTTCAACAACGCATTGAAATTATTAAAATTCACTATAAAAATGGTGAAAATTTGGCAGAGACGGTTCGTAAAACTCGAACATTTTTGGGTCACCGTGAAGCACCTTGTCGGACCGCAATACAGAAATTGGTGAAAAAATTCGAGCTCTTGGGACAAGTTAGTGATGTGAAGAATAAAACCCGTGCACGTCGCTCAAGAACAGCCGAGAATATTGCTGTTGTAGCCGAAAGTGTTAAAGAAAACCCAGGTTTGTCCATTCCTCGTCGTTCTTTGGAATTAGCCATTCCACAAACGTCATTACACCGTATTTTGCATAAAGATTTGGGTCTTAAGGCTTATAAAGTCCAGTTAACACAAGAACTCAAGCCGGCCGATCATCAACAACGTCGTGTCTTTGCTGATTGGGTCGTTGAAATGCATGAAAATGATCCAGAATTCCATCGAAAAATCATCTTGAGTGATGAGGCCCATTTCCACCTCGGTGGCTTCGTCAACAAGCAAAATTGTCGGATCTGGGGCTCAGAAAATCCAAGAGTTATTGTTGAAAAGTCTCTCTATCCTCAACGTGTGACTGTTTGGTGCGGTTTATGGTCCGGCGGAGTCATTGGACCTTACTTTTTCGAAAATGAGGCTGGAGCAACAGTTACGGTGACTGGATTGCGCTATCGAGAGATGATTAACGATTTTTTATGGCCGGAATTGGATGGTATTGATCTGGACAACGTTTACTTTCAACAAGACGGCGCTACGTGCCACACAAGCAACGAAACCATTGATCTTTTACGGAAAAAGTTTCCGGACCGTGTTATCTCTCGAAGAGGTGATCACAATTGGCCACCGAGATCTTGTGATTTAACACCTTGCGACTTCTTTCTTTGGGGCCACGTGAAAGAGAAGGTCTACGCCAACAGCCCAGCGTCGATTCGAGACCTCAAAGATGGAATTCGTGAGGCTATCGAGGACATAGGGCAGCCACTTTGCGATTTGGTTATGGAAAATTTCATGAAAAGGATATTGTCCTGTAAGCGTGGTCGTGGTGGTCGTGGTGGTCATTTGCCTGAAGTTATTTTCCACTATTAACGGCATACCTTCCTCTTTATAATGAAATAAACATCCGATCATTTATATTAAAAAATGGCACTTTTCTTTGAATATCAAAATAACACCTCTTATTGGAAAACCCTTTATATTAACGATTTTTGTTTATTGTGACAAATATTTTTATTTTGATGTTTGATTTGATTGAACCGTATTAGGTCTTGTTATATTGCAGATGATTAAATAATTTATAATTAATTCAATGGCTATTTTTATTACGATAGTACTGTTTAATAAGGGAGTACCAAAAATTGAAATCACAAACTTTCATTTTTTTTACTTTTTAGTTTCGTTTCTAAATTTAAATTAGCTCTAATCACACCACTGTGTATTAGTGAGATAAAGACGTAATTACAGTGTTTTTATATTGAAAGAACAGAAATTACACGTTTTTACAAACAACAAACTGTGTAGGAAAACTACAAAATAACCGGTTTGTTTTAGTAACAAACTATATTGAATGAATACTGTTTTTTATAGGTTATGTATATCAAACAATTACTAAAAGACAATTTGGTTATTGTATTATCGATTGTGTCTTGTTTTACTGTTGCGCTTGCTTTATAAAACAAGTTGCTTAAAATTTTCTTCCCTTAATAAATCATTGAAATCGTAATTCGTAAAGGGTGACTTTCCTATTTTTATCACTTCCTGCTTTTCTATAAATACTAATAGAATCAGAAAAAAATACAACAAAGAAACTTCTCATGTTACACGCACTTGGCTTAACCTTTACCTTATTAGTTATTCTTATAATATGTTGAAATTATGCAAAAATGTTTGTTTCATGGAAATGACTAGTAACAAAAGTGATTAAAACGGAACCAACAAGTATAATATAGTTACACTTCTGTAATTGCACGTTGTTTATTGCTACAAGGTCAGAATTAACGATATTTGTTATCTTTATAGGCAAGTATGAGTATTAGTTAATTGTAATATTGTTTACCGCTTAGGTTTTTACGTGTAATTATCTTAATTAAGTCGATTAGTTTTCCCATATTGCGTTCTTATCTTAAAATCATTTAAAACATTGAGAATTAGAAGAACAATGAACTTTAATTAAATGAAATGGGATGAGTTCGTTTACATTCCCAAAAATGACCCTTTTCTCCCCTTCTCTATCGTTCAGATTTAGTTATTAATTTATTATAATTATTGTCCTCCAAAAACATAATCTCAGGAATATTATCGTTCTACTGTACTTCGAGATTTTATTGGTATCAAAATACTATATGCTAATGGCAACGAAATAGCATGTCATTATTACTTGTTATACAATGGCAAGTAAAATATTCGTATGTCAAAACAGCGTGTTCTTAATGATAACAGTAAGGTCGTTCAAATTAATTAACTCGTTCTTGTTCATTATACTACTCAAAACTGCGGGTATCACATAACGTAGAAAATTATCTGGAAGGTCATCTGCCTAATGAACATTTATAATAAAAATACATACAATTTAAGTTGGACGAGTGCTATAGTGTACATACATACGTTTATGGAGACCTTACTGTTACTATATCATAAAAAGTATTGTAATCACCATTTCATCATACCAATTTAAAAGGGGTGCAAGGTCATTTTGAATGTAGCAACGCATGCCACTGAAGAATTTTGGGATTCTGTAGGAATTTAGTCATAGGATTTTTTTAACCACAATCGGTTATACTGAAGAAACGTAGGGAATTTTGATTTAGCAAGATTGTCCAGATTTTCCATATTGTAATTATTACCTTCATATCGGACGTTGTGAACCACTAACCACAGCATTGCGAGGTGATGGTGATAAAAATAATTACAAGAAAAGAGCGTCAGGAAGCCTTTGGCCGCATACAGATGATTACAAAATAATTTAAGAAGAAACCCCATATACTCATTTCTCTACATACATAGATAAACTTCCCGTTTGAATACTTACAAACTGGAAATAATGATCATTACATAAAGCAAAGTAATAAAACAAAAGAAGAACTGTGGAATGCAGGGTGTTTCACATTAAACTCCCAGGCCAAATGTTTCAGTAATTAAACAAGATGTTTGAAACTTGTAAACTGTAGTTGCTAGAAAGTAAAAATAGTCTTATTTTTATGCCAATGTAATTACTAGCAACCATTTGTTATTTAATTTTATGTAAGACTGCAGCTGTAAAATTTCTTTGGAGATCATCTCCTGATTTTAGGTGATGAACCAAATGAATTGACTTGTATTGACAGTATTGACATTCAAATTAGAATATTTTGAAAATCTTCGACTTTTCGAAATTTCTTCATAGGACAAAAAATATCTTTGCAGCAGAACGCCATCTACAGCTTAGGATTTGCAGTAATTACATCGACTGTGTACAGAGTGTTCCTCAAACAGTTACAAAGCGAATTCGGGAGCTGAAAATAAAGCAAGAAACATTTATAAACTTTGTTCTGAAAATACACCCTTCTTGAGAAATGAACAATTTTATTGTTTTATAGTAATTATAATTACAAAGTACTAAAACAATTGAAATGCGTTTGTTTATTAATTTAACGCGATTTAAATTCATCACTGAAATCGAGACGTTTTGTGTTATAGCTTTTCGCAAGTGGTAGAGTGTCATTTAAGTGCGCCGTGATAATAGATTATCAAGTTAACTCTGTATCTTGGTGTCCTTCATGTTTAAATCGACGTGTTTTAATAGAACCACCTAGCAGGACTCTGCAGCTACTTCCACGCCGCGTAACATCATGACAAAATCGCTTAGCCGCTAACTGTCATCACTTGCAGAAACGTTCAGTGGTTCTACTTACTTAGTCACTGAGGTCCGCTGAGCACTTCTTTTGTTCAACCAATCGAACTACGCATACTATTTTGCATTTTATGTAGGAACAATTTAAAACGTAAGGTACAAGTACTCCTTTCAAAATGTTTCCGTGTTTTCCTTATTTATTGACACCATGTATATCTAATCTGAATTTTTTTTATAGTAGTCTTATGCTCTCGACAGGAAGAATTTTTTATAAAGAATTACTTTTTGTCGTGAAATTAAAAATAAAGATTTTTCTCCTCTTGTCAACTCCATCCGTGGACACACTGTATATGTAATAAAAAGTATGCAATCTTTGCCGATTTTCCATATCGTTGACACAATTGATTTAGAGAAATTAAATTCCCTGCAGATTACAGTTTATTATTTTCAATTTCTTCAACAATGATTGGTTTTTTACGTTTTTATTTCGTTGATATTAACACCGTAAGCACAAGAAAATCATAAAAACAAACGCCCGCATTAAAAACGCATGAGAAGCTTCTTTTAAAAACGGCAGTATAAAACTGTTTTCTTTTTAAACAAATTTTTAAAAATTATATCACGAACGCGATATTGTTTATGTCTGTATTTACGTGAACAAGATAGACGAAGCAGAAGACAAAACAAATTTGGATGAGTGCGAAGACGCCGACGCTGCACAAATGCTGCATAATAATATAAATATTACCGTCCAAATTAAGTTTGTCGAATGAAGTTCGTTATATGTAAACGATCTAAAAATTTCATTTTTACTAAATAAATTGTTCATTAATACAGAGCGTTCGTTATACGTTATAAACATGTTCGTTAAAAGCGATTGTAAAATGTACGTTGATTTATGTAAATCAATTTTGGACTTGAAAATTTGTTCATTACAAGCAATCGTTTGTTACATCACGGGTTCGTTATAACCAGATTATACTGTACTTACTAAACTAATAGTTGTCACGTACGGTTTACTATATGAATGAATAAAAGAAGTTTATAAAAATTCCAAAATGGTTAGCCCAAACGATCAACTTCAATCTTACAATTAGTACGAGAAATGAAAAATAATACGTAAGCACCCAAGAGTTTGTATGTTAAGATACTTAGCGTCAGCTCAGAAGCAGAAGGTCGTATGTGCAGTTTTTTTGACTAAAATGATTTATGTACATTTCTAGGGTTTTAAACAGCGAAAAGTTGCTGTGGTAGGGTTTGGCCTCGCTTGGAGAACAGGGAAAACTTGGAAACGCCAGAGAAGAAATTTAATAGAGAAAAGTTACAGAATTAGGGAAATATAAATAAAAGATTGGCTCAAGATGATAGGCGTCTTAGGATCCTCCATCATGTAATTTTTGGATTCCTAGGAAGGATCCACATGTTTGGTTTAGAGCCCGAGAGTCTGTTTCGATGCTCCTGAACGCAAAAACAATTTTTACTTAAAAATACTGACATGATTTGAACCGGCTCTGGTCGCCAATAAGAACTGGATGATTCTTGAGGTTGTTTCTGCTAAGTATTAATTGTTTAAATACGACTTTTAGAAAATGCACCATTGGCAAAAGCCTTAAACCAACAAATGACTAAATAAAAAGAGGTGAACAGCTGCAACCCACTGTTGCCAGAGCTGATAATCTCCATATCTGACGATTTTACAATGTTCTGTATCCCTCTCATTATTAGTTCTTTAATTTCCAATAAAGGTCGCAACGATCGTGTTTTTCTTTAATACCTAAGGATTTGTTTTTATTCGAACAAATTAATTACTTCAGAAACTGTAATTAACATTGAGGCTAACTTCAAATCATTATTTCTGCAAAAGTAAGAATCATAGCAGGTAAGATAAGAGTTCCGTTTTCTTTTTTTGATGATGGCATGACAATAGTTAACCTCGTATGTATGTCGTTATGAGACTTGTTACGTTCACACAAAACTTATTGATATTGTCTTGTGTCCGGTTTGAGTAGGTACATGGAGTTTTCAGGAAAATTTCATGGAAATCCTGGAAAAGTCAGGAAACTCAATTTGGAATGTAGATTCCGAAGCCTGTGTGGCACAAGTGACAAGATCTTATTTAAAATTAATGTATGTAAATATACTATGCTGCATGTTATTAATAACTATCATAAAGCAATTTTTTTTAATTAGCTTACTATCATCATACTACCTAACAATTTACATGTTACTACAATTACCTTTAATTGTGTGAGTAATTACCACGCCAGCAACTAACTTAGCCTAGTCACTTTAGCAGGAATAAAGGAAAGTTGGAGTAGGGTCAGGATCTTTGGTATACAGTGTGTCCAAGATAAGGATGCACAACATGGGGATCTTGGGAACGGTAAGAGATACAGGATCGGTTAAATGGGATGAAATATATATATATATATATATATATATACACAATATTCCTTGTGGCTTCCTCTAGACGGAAGGGCCCAAACCGTTTTTCTTGCGTTTTTCTCAGAAACCATTATGTTTAGAGAAATGGAGGTGATTAGACAAAATGAAGTTTATTCAATTTTACACAAAAGATCTGCGTTACCATTCTAATGAAGACTCACAACTACATATTGATAGTTCCCAGAAATTCCAGTACGCTTGCACCCGAGAATTTGGAAAACGTAAGGGGAAATAAATATTAAAGAAAATGTTAACCAACACTAATAGTATCTGCTCAATATTGATGGAAGCGTTTTATGTAACACTATTCCACCCAACTAAATCATATTTTTGCTTTAATAACATTAAATCAAGTGCTCAATGAATATACATTCCAAAAACAACATTTTTCCTTTTTTCAGTGGTCTATCAAACTTACTAAAGAAGTGTTTGCTCCTTCCAAAATTCCTTTACTTAGTATGGTTGTCGAATACAAAATGTAAAATAATAGTTGATACTTTATAGTAAAAACGAATCAGAAAATCTCGTTTCAAATTGTTCATCATTTATAAAATATTGGAAAAAACAAAAAATTTTGAATTAAATTTTAAAGCCCTGTATCTCAAAAAGAATTCGTTTTTTGACCAAAGCTTACTAAACAGCGAATCTTGCAGTTTACACCCTGTATGCTCATGTAAAAAAATTTGGCTAAATTAACAGATGTTTACAATCATGTAAATTAGACATGTCAATGTAGTTACAAAACGTCTCCCGAACATGTGAGTTCCATAAAGTACATCTGTTTCAAGTTCAATTGTTTCTTAATTTAGTAAGGTAGTAATGTAAGTAAGGTACAGGAAAAATATTATTCCTAAATCTCACTATATGCTACCTTAGCAGTTGCAGTTAGTACCCAAAAATAATAACAAACATATATTTAATAAAATGTCAAAAAGAAAACTAAATAAATTCAGAAGAGTAACACTTTAAAGTGATTGTCTGATTAATCTTTTTTCAGCTTTACCTTAATTATTGCTCATAAGGCTAATATTATAGCATCATAACCACACTTTTTATTTGGTTTTCTAGTTTTTGCATGGAATTCCTTGTTCACATTATGTAATGTCTGGAGACGATTGTGATATTAAGTTTTTCTTACATTGTCCTATTTTGGAAAGTAAAGTTCTCTCTAAAACTGATATGTTTTACTTCAATAATATAATTCTACCTTTTTAAATTTCTTTGAAATAAATTTCAATTTAGTACTTATTTCTTGTTAAATGTACTTTTCATATTTTCAAAATTTAGTATACATAATGAAAGTATTTAGTATAACTACACACGATTGCTATCTATACATAACCCTGATCCAAATTTGATTATACAGTAAAAACTAGAACATTTCTTACTTTCTTCTAACATTAATTAGAGAAATTGTTACAATGCTAAAAATATAAAAGAAAATTAAAAATAGTAGTAAGTTGAATAATGGCCACATGTTAGCTGTCCTGCATGAATTAGATATATTTAGATGATTTCTTTAAATAAATTCTAGAATTTCTTGCACAAATAGCCTACTACTAAATATTGTATGAAGTAAATTAAAATTTCTAGAAATTTATAAATTGTAAATTGGTTAAGTAGGTAAGATAAGAATATGTGTAAAATAGGTCACCTCTTTCTAATTATAATTCTTAGATTTTTATAATTTAACATTTTCTAATTTTTATCTATTCAAGACAAACTTATTGCAACAATGTTTTGTTTCTTGTGTTTTAAATTGATCTTTAACATTCTTTTATTGAAGTTTGTTAGGTTAAGTACCTTTTTATTATTTTTTGAAATGATTTTTCCATTATAAATCATTTTGCAAAAAAAAATTATTAAAAACAGTTTAAGATATCTTAAATTTAACAACCATCGTATTGATTTAAAATAAATCTTTTTTGTTGCAGAGCGTTGATAATTAATAATGTATTGTAATGTTCAGTATGTACATATATGTGTACCTTTCATAGAGCATTTAAAATTAAACGTCATTGCCAATAATTAATAACAAGAAAAATGGGTTTGTCAATAGAACAGAAAATTCTTGTAGTTGAATGTTATTTTCAAATGGGAAATGGCAATATTTGGTGTATTTATGTTTTTATATTAACAAACCTATTTTTGCTGTTATTAATTAGCACTGATGCTTAATTTGACATATTATTGGTCTATCAAAGGCATGCATTATTAAACAACTAGCTTACCTTGTAAAAAACTTAAATGATTACGTTGTGCTTAGTTCTTGCAGATATTAATTGATATTAGATTATTACGTGCCTTCTTTTTGTAATTTTTCAAGCAGTAAAGACCATTTTCACTCTAGTTAATGTTATATATTATCTGTGGTTATATCTATTAAAATATTGTTTACATTATATCTGGTATAATAGTGTTTTTCTGTAAGATAATTGTTGTATTATTTAAAAACCGCTTTAGGTATTTCCATCTCAAATAGGAACTAAAAATGTATGTATAACTACTAAATAAAGTATATGGTGAAACATTCTTAATAATAATTGAAGTTTATATAACTTGTTTATTTCTTCTGGAAAATCTTTCTATTCAAATATCTAATTACATCTATGTAGGAGCATTATACGAATGTAACAAGGAAGGTCAAGATATTTGCATTTTAAGCTATTTAAAAAGCTTCTATTCATATTGTATTGATGAAATATCTAATTTTTCCAACCAATTACGTCATTAATCACTAGTCTACCTTGAACACCTTTTAGACAAACAATGTATAGCGAATATGCACATTTTCATCATCATATTTATTTTTAAAAGCAGCGACCCCCAATTAAGTTGTAAAAAATCTTCAAAACGTAATTTTAATTATGATTCTGCAAGAAAAGAATTATTGAAATGAAATGATTTCCTCGCGCACGAAAACGGCAAAATTCATAATGTGACGTCACTTGATATGTCCAGGGAGGGTTGCCTGACTAAAGAAGTATAAAAGTACTGATAGTGTAGATGTAAACAAAAATAATATAAAGCACTGACAATTTATAGATGACAAAAGCAAATGGATAGGGTTCATATCAAATGACGTCACACCAATCGCGATAGCGTTTGCAATCACAATTTTTCTTAAATCTTTTGTTATTTTATTTCTATACTTTATCATAATTATTTCAACAATAGACTACACTTTTAAGTTGAAAAAAATTATTTTCTCAGAAATTTTTCTTTCAGGTTGGTGGTGATGGCATAGTATTTGAAGTAATAAATGGAATGTTCGAACGTTGGGATTGGTCAGAAGCCTTAAAGCATGTTGCTGTTGGTGTTGTTCCTGGTGGATCAGGGAATGGTTTAGCTCGTAGTATAGCTTACAGTTGTTCAGAACCTTACGGATCTCCGACATTACCTGCAGCATTAGCTGCAGTCCGAAATCACAACGAACCTATGGACTTGGTAAGAGTAGAAACAACTACACAAATAATGTTTTCTTTCCTATCTGTTGGCTGGGGTTTGCTCTCAGACATCGATATTGAAAGTGAAGGTTTACGCGTATTGGGTGGACAGAGATTTGCATTGTGGTCAGTTGCTAGATTAATTGGGTTAAGAAGTTACACTGGTAAAGTGTATTATTTACCAGCTGATGCAACTTTACCTGTGCAAGATTGTAGTAATGTTACGTGGGAGAGTAATAATAAATTTGAATTACCTGCTGAAGTACATTTAGAAACTCAGGTTGGTCGACAAAGACTGGATTCGTGGTATAGTGCAGCTTCTCGAAGAAGTACCTACTTTTCTACTACAGGAAGTTCATATCAATCTACAGCAGAAAGTAGTGGAGGTATGTATAAGATTTACTTATTCAAGAAATGATATAGTGCAAACCAGTAGGTAGTTGCTGGAACTTGGAACATTTATATGGTATCAAACGCAACTACTATTTTTAAATTTTTACCCTAACTATAAATAATGAAATTGTGAAAGAGTTTTTAGTTGCATTTTGATGCAACTTTTTATTAAATGGTAAAAACAAGTTTTATTGTACCTATTTATTGTTGCATAGGTAGTATATGAAGACCCAGAAACGTACATCCTCATTTATAAACAAGAATAAACCGTAAATAAATTGGCCAATTATGTTAGATAATAACAGTACATGATAAATTTGCTTTTAAATAAACCATTATATCAAAATTATCTATCGTGTATGTGAATTACGAGAGGAATTTTCAAGTAGCCCAAAGCTATTAACTGATAAAAAGCTTGAAGTAATGAAAATTACTTTTCGGCAAAAAAGATAGTTACCTGCTATTTTTAGCAATAAACAGTTTTTATTTAATTTCTCTGAAATGCTTTACAGTGTGGTCATAAAGTTTGAAATAAATTTTGTTGAAAATTTAAATTCTTCTGCGTCTTTTAACACCCTCAGTGAAAACATAAGATGTGGTCGATTGACTTTTAGACATTATATTCCCATACAGCATGGCCATAAAGTTTAGATTAATCATAATATAATCAGTTGGAAAATTGCAGAGACATGAAAAGCAATTTCAATGGAAGATACACCTTTTAAGATGATTTTGATAATCTTTTGGCCATATTGGAGAAGATGATGACGTCATCAGCATTTTCTTTAATGGCAACGTAGCATTTTTCTTGTATTTTTGATAGTTGTGGAAGTTTTTTTTCTAAACTAAGTTCAGCTTCGAGAGATAGTTCAGTGCAAGTAAACGATGATCAGTGTATTATCACTTCACATCTGCATTGTGATTGGCCACCAAGCATTGGCAGTAAAGTCCTGTCCAATCCAGCAAATTCTTCTTCACATGCCATTGTGTATGTGTACTTTTTCTTGAAGATAAATAATATAGTACAGTGATATAAAATCTGTTATAGGTTACATAACAAAAACATTTAGGAATGCAAAGCATAACCACAACGAACTCCGTTTTGTTTCTTTTTTCAAACTTCGCGGCCATTTTGACGAGGTGATATTAAAAAACTAAAAGTATCCATATCTTTTGTTTTTTGATGTAGAATGCGATTCTAAAGTAAAAAATCTTTTTTTAATTTTTCAAATTTCGGCGGCTATTTTGATCATGTTCCTGAAGAGATATCAAAAAACGAAGACACCACTTTGGTTTTTGATGTAGAATCCAAATCTGAAGACAAAATTTCAAAATTTAAAATAATTCTACTAACAAATATTTTATTTAAGATTTCAGGGTTTATTGTCTTGGGTTCAAATATTTTTAAAGTCAGAATTACAGAAAAATGTGTTTATAACATGTACCTTTACAAAACACAGTTAGCAATAGCAGTGAGCAATATACAGTTCAATTATTAAATTACCTTATCTTTGTGTTAAAATCAGAAATTTCTCAAGTCAATATTTATAACAATATTTGTTCACCCCCATACAACAGCACATTAAGCATCTAACAAAGATGGACTTGAAAGTTTATCCTCTTATGAAAAACGTTAAAGGTTAAATACATTGAAAACACAAGAAAATGATTCTGTAAGAGAGACTTGATTCATTTTTCACAGAATACTAGATCAAGCTTTTGAGTCCATTTTTTATTGGGTTCGGATGAAAAAAGACTTATAGGAGAACATCTTCCTATTTGACCCTGATTTAAAATTATTTTAATTACAGATTCCATAAATAAACCTCGTATGTATGGTCCTGCATCTCAATTACCGTGCCTCACATCTCCTTTACCTTCAAGCTGGAAATGCATGTCTGGAAGATTTATTATGGTACACGCATCATATCAAACCCATCTGGGTTCAGACTGCCTTTTTGCTCCCAGTGCAAAACTGAACGACGGTGTAATTTGGCTATTAATCATACATGCCAATGCGAGTCGCTCTCAGATGTTACAGTTCCTACTAGGGCTTAGTACCGGAGCTCATGCTAACCCCAATAGTTGGAATGGTGTAATAGAGTTATTACCAGTGAGAGCATTCCGAATTGAACCTGATCTCAACGAACAGGGCTACATGACTGTTGATGGTGAGCATGTAGAATACGGTCCTATTCAAGCTGAAGTTTTTCCAGCACTAGCACGTGTTATGGTTCCCTGATTAAAACATTCCTTAGGCAATTTAGACAATTGTAATAATTTAAATAAGAAAAAGTGTTCAAAGGTTGTGATTTTATCTACTTTAGAGCCACTTGTTATAAGTGTTGATTCCTTCTAAAAATGTTTGTTATCATTATTAGTCCTTGTTGGTATTATTTTTTCTTTTTTATTTTTTAAAATATTATTATCAAAAGTTATTGTAAAAATATTTATATTTATCTCTCTTTTTTTAAATTAAATCTTTTAGTGTGACATTTAATAAATTAAATTATTGTATACGTACTAATATAAGATAAAGATATCTTCTATTTTCACTTTATGAAATTGTATATTAGTAATTATGTATTTAAATGCAAACAATATGGTTTTACCAACAAATAAATGTATAAAACACCGAAAAAACAAAGCAGATTGATTAATATGGACTGTTGTTACTCACTTGTACTACTTAAAACGATGTTGCAAATTAATTAAAATTATATGAAAAGTTGAAGTTTGAAATTTCTAATTCTACTTAAAAAGTTTCATTTTGAAATAACAAAGTTATTTACTAAAGAAAGTTGGGATAGAATATTCATATGATCCAGATTCAGAGACAAGTAATCAAATAAAAATCAAAGTTGAAATTTTGTGTGTAGCAGTTTAGTTTAGAAATAGTTGGTATAATCTTGATAAAATGCAAAGGCCAAAATAGATTTTGTAATAAACAGATTTTTTGAATGTAACAAAATAGCTTCTTGCTGTTGAAATACTACAAATGATAAGATTATAGTAGATCTGATAATTTTTGTCTTTATTTACTGTTTATTAATTTTTAATATTATACTACGTCGGATGTTTATTTCACTGAGATGATTATAGAAAAAGGTTAAATTTCTAAAGATAATCAAAATCCAAACCACAAGAATAGTATATGGTGTGATTGAAAAATTTTTCTTACTGTTCTTTCTTTTTATGTATTACACTCAGCCTTTATTTTGCACATAAAAAGCATCATTGTTGTTCCATAGCAATCAATAGAAGCAGCTGAAACCATGATAAAAACATCTGCGTATGCAAAGCATAACCACAACAAACTCCGTTTTGTTACTTTTTTCAGACTTCGGCAGCCATTTTGACCATGTGCCCAAGGTGATATCAAAAAACTAAAAGTACACGTTTGTCTTATTTTTCGATGTAGAATACAATTCTAAAACAAAAAAAAATTTTTGAACATTTTCCAATTTTCGGCCGCCATTTTGACCATGTTCCCGAAGAGTTATCAAAAAACTAAGATACCACGTAGTCTTTAGTTTTTGATGTAGAATCCAAATCTGAAGTCAAAATTTCAGAATTTGACAAAAATGCGGACACACAGACAGACAGACTTCGCAAATTCAGTAACGACTCCTTCGGAGTTCGTTGACAAAATTAAAAATTGTTATTTATTGTATATCGAATTCTGAATTAACGATTTAATATGACTCATCAATATTGAAAGACTTAAAACAATACGGTTTTCAGTTATTTATTTTTGTTATCATCAATTCTATGACACCACAAAGCCTGTTGTCAAAATATGTTAAAACATCATCAAAATGGCAATTGTCAAGTGTGATTGAGAATAGTCTTTTTGTATCATCGTCATATTGTATTGAGAGCTCAGAATGCCACCACTGATCATTTAAATTTCAAATTGTATCAGAATAAATTGTTATAACTGTTACTAAAAAAGTAAAAACGAACAGTGATCTTGAAAACAATTTACATGAGGGCAATGTAAAATATGAAATGGCAAATATAACTTTTTGCTTTGTTTCTTCTCATTTCTCTTTTTACTGTTTTGTCTTCTTTTACTCTTATTTTCTTTGTTATCTTATTGTCTTCTCTTTATATTGATTCTAATCCGTTCATGTTTTCCTATTATGGTTGTACTAGGTTTGTCATTTTTAATGTCTCTACTTCAATCATTGATATTAATGAAGTACCTGTAATAAATAATGTTTTTGTTGAAACAAAAATAAATTGATTAATTTACATTTCTTATTTTTAAAAAGAAACATTTAATAGCAACTAACCTGACTTAGATCTTTATTTTTTTTATTTAAAAAAATCTTATGCTCAATGAGTCAGGGAGTTGACTATAAACTAAGTGGCCTGAAATTTAACTCTCCACATAAAGATCTAAAATTTAGAAAAAAGTTGTGATGGTAACCCGTCCAACACCAGCTACATTTAGGTGTAATACATGTATTTAGAAAAAAGAATATTAAAAGCATCTAACCCATCGTAGGTTTTTTTTTTATATAATTCCTACTATCAAATGTGAACATAAATAGTTTTTGGGCTTCTCCAGTAAATTTTGTAATTTTCAAAGTTTTCAATATAATAAGGTAGTATTTAGAATGTTAATAGAGGCGCTAGCGTCACATTGTCAAATTTGTGATATAAACGGTGAAGCACTAACCTCAAAAGTAGCAATTTTAAACAGTGCATTTAGAAAGGTTACAAAATCCACAATTGCATTTGAGTTTTTCAAATTATTGTGTGTATTAGTAGCAAAAAATATTAATAGTAATTAAATTTTATCTGATTCTTTCACTTTTCAAATTTCTTCAATTTTTGTTTCTGCTAGAATTGCTTTTTTATTCCTCTGAAGCTGTGATTCAATTTGTTACATAATCAAAACTGACCAATCATAGGTCAGATAAAAATTGCTGTGAAAATCAGGTAGTTCTTGTGATAAAACAATGTGCCTCACCAGACATAAGACATTTTGTGATGATGTCTATTTCTTTGTATTTCAAATTCAAGCTTTGGTCTACCACACAAAATCTTATTCTCGATAGTCTACTTCTCTATAGCCTCTCTTGCTTAATTGCTGCCTCGATGATAGATCAATTTTCTTCCTACGCATTACTACAATTAATGAAACTACTAATTTCTTTCAGTCATTTATTAGAAATTATTGCTAACAGCAAGAAGCTAATTTATTACTTTTTATATTAAATGTATATATCAGAGTTGCCAAATTACATAAAGATTTCCTTGATGATACAGATTTGTTGTTTTATAGGTTAATTTTTTATTTGATGACAAATCAATCATAGTCAATCATCTTAATGGTTTTATCAGAATGAAATTGACATTCAAAGCCAATCTTTTGGACCTTATTTGCTGCTAATATAATTATGGGTTATAGACCTTATTTAGTTTAGGTTAAAATTGTATCGGTATTATTAAGGAATCTTATAAAGAAATTGATACGAAAACTTAGTTTATCAATATCAAAAAAAAGCCATTTAGAAAATAAATATGCAAACAATTTATAGTTTTTATTAGCAATCTAAATTATAACTGGTAATGCATGTAAACATAATATTCTGGCATCGTATAAAATAGGGTCTGAAAGAATAGATTAATTGGAATCGTTAGATTGCAGTTTCATTATACTTCTACATGTTGTTAACACTTGATAAATTGATGGCTGATTTAAAATAGAACAATGCTAGTATAAAATAAGGATATGCAATCATAATTTTCTTTATTACTGTAAATAACACAATAGTCACCTACCTCTGTAAAGAAAACAAACAAGTGAATATAAGTTGTGCTTTAAATAGATAAGAAATATCCCAGTTTAAATTATAATAATGTTAATATATTCCTGTTCTAATAGAGAAAGTTATGGCATAATCTACAATCGTGTTCATTATAATTGGCCTACTTAGCGATTTAAGCTTACCAAAGAATGACTCCAAGTATAGTATAAAAAAATATTATTATTACAGTCTAATTAATTATTATATGCATTTAATCTTTTTTATTGGTGTTTGTCTTTTCAATCTATTGTTGTAGTTTATTACAATACATTGTAAAAACTAGATATAGCCAAATTTAATTATTGTAAAAAGTTAAGGAGTTTATAATTTGGTGAGGGCTGTGATTTATTGTTTATTACTAAATGTGAATTTATGAAACCACAATTGATTTTTGCTTCTTTTAAAAAATGTTTTTGTTTCATCTAGTATGTGGGTACTAGAATGTGTGAACTTTAAGTTAAAAAAAGCAGATCGATATTTTTATAACAAATTTATTTAAGCAAATGAATTTTTGGTAATTAATTATATTGCTACTATTAAATAATAGGAATGTTAATCTATAAATTCTGTGATTATGTTTTTGACTGCTGTAAAGCAATATTAGTTAATTATTATATGGATATAATAAAGGCATTAGAAAAGAAAAGAAATTTTTCTACTACACTACCCTTGTATCCTTGTAAGTATACCATTACTGTCTTCATACAAGCATTGTTAGTGGAAAGAATGGTAAGTAATTTTGTAGGTCGCTTCTATAATGATAATGGTGCCTCATATTTAAGAAACAAATTACACTATTATGCTAGATATAGTAAGGTTATAAATTGATTCAAAAATGGAATTTCTATTAAATTAGAATTGATAGTAGAAAAAAATGTTTTACACATCTTTAGCTATAAGTGTACTCTATGATCTCAATTATTTTGTGAATATCAGCTGCACCTAGTTCAAAAACATCTTGACACCCTTGTATGTAAATAACTCTATTTACTGCCAAAACAATGAAGATAATTCCACGGTAAGATAATTCTGCATTTAATGAAAAGTACTGTGTGATCAAAACAAAAAGAAGTCAAAGTTAGTTTTGACTAGTACAATGTGTCAACACTGTTAGGACAGCAAACAGTTGTGATTTAAGAGGTTATGTTATGCTATAGAAATTGAAAGACTGGAGATACAATGATTGATTGACTGATTAAAAGTTCACATAACTCAATTAATCTTAAAAGTGTACACTATCAAAAATAATCTAAATGCTAACACGAACAGTACATTACACATAAATTGAATAAACTTTCAAAAAGTAAATATATGGGTGGTCCCGAAATAGTTGGCAAAAGTCAGGGATTAGCTTAAACTTGTTATAAAAATGACAAAAGTTCTCATAGACATATATCTTAAAATGCACAGCTTTCTAGATGTATGTATTAAAGTTGAACATCCTCTTAAATATTGCAAGTAGTTTTCAAAATATTGGAAAAGATTAAATTACTGGAAATTAAGTTCTGACATCCCTAGATATCAAAGACTGTTTTACTCGAAAATGACACATCCTACAACTAAAGTAAAAAGAGAGGTCTTCTCTGTTAAATTGGGTATAAACATATTCTTTTCTCAAATATCTGCTTGCTCCACCCATAATTTCCATCTCTTGTGTCAATAATCAAGACGAAAATTTGAATAGGTGCCTTATAGTAACAACAATGTAGGGAATCTCATCTCAGTATTGGGGATTGTTTTCCAAACATTGGAAAAACAAGAACTTTTATGTGCCTAACAACATGCCATTGAAAAAGTTTAAGAATTTTGAATACTTCCGGAGATATTTGGAAAAAACCGAAATAATAATTTTTCGTTTTTAATTTCTTGCATCTTTGTTTTCAAATTTATTTAAAAACTAATAACACATTATTAGAGCACTTTTTTATGTTCTTTAAAACTGTATAATCATTTTTTAAATACGACGCTTCGAATTTCAGATATCATCATCAGGTCAATCTTTTTCAATACAGACCTGGATTTCTTTTTACATTTTTGTCGAAAATTGGTTTTCACTTTTCAAATGTATAATCGCATATTATTTTTTAAAAAAATTGCGTTTTGTAGTAAAGAAAATGATGCTTCTTTTATCGTCAAATTTTTTGCTAGTATGGTTCTGGATATCTTAATTAGGATTCATATGCTACATTCATTGCTAGAATTTAAACAAAATTCGTATTTCTTACAGTTTTCGAGATCCCCATACAACTACTCGAATTTGTAATACCCTGTATAAGTTTAATTTAAAATTAAGTACTGCATGACTAGTAATATTTAACATGCAATCAAAGATTCTTAAATGTGAGTAATTGAATTATACCATAATATAAAGAAACCATTCTGTCAAGTGATGATAAAGAATCCTGCTGTACAGTTAAAATGTTGGAAAAAAAAACTTTACGTGTGCAGACTTGGAGATTTTGTAACTGATGCATTTGATAATTTAATTTATAATAATTTAATAATCTCCCTCCTAGGAGGCAGTTGTTTACATTGTGGTAAGCTGGGTCCTCTCAGACTTTTTGCTATGTTTGTTTTAAATTTAATATTTTTACAAATATTTGATATCCTTGAATCTTGCAGACAAATTTTCAAGTGGCCTATTGTGTTTTACCGCAATCAAATATCACTTTGTAAAGCAGGAAATATAACCTTGGCATGATAACATTCAATATTTGTTTATATTTAATAAAATACAAATTGTGTGTTAAGGCATGTACACGTTAGATATTACAATTTAATTTAAAATCAGATGCAGTAAAGGCATATTCACAGTTGTAAGAAATAAATACAAAATGCAGGCTACATTATATTGATATTTTTAAATACCTATGGCACAGGAAGAAACTGTGTCAAAGTTTTTAATGAATAAGGAAGTAATTATTAAATAAAGACACAAATGCAAGTACAATCTAGATTCTTTATTTATGATAATTGTACTTAAGTGAATAATCAAAATATGGCTTGATCACATAATTATTACTTTTAAGAAATGTGCATTTCCAAGGTTAGTTTTTTTTTATCTACCACTAAATTACTGTTCACATTTATTAAAACCTTTATAAATACTTCAGTATTTATTAATATAAATCTTAGATCAAAATAAGATTTAGGAAAATTCAATTTACTTGGAAACATGTCCTACGGGCAAAAAGCAAGAACAACTTTTTTTGATAACCTAACTGTAGACCGTAGAAGCATAAAATTATTTATTATGACTGTGGAAGTGGATTTCCCCACCTTACATCTCTACTTCTGATGTTAGTATCAAATATAAGAATGTGTAGAATATTAGAAGAGTAGGTGACTTACTGCCACCTGTAAGGCTGTTATATCATTTACACAAGTAACACATTATCTTGTAGCAAAAATTAGACCAAAGATCTAGGTTTCCTAGTGCACATTGTTTATGAAATATTAAAAAGAAACAAGGAATTTTTAATGAACTGACACTGTGTCTTGGAAATGGTGTGCTTTTGACCATAATATGATTTTCAAGACCTTTGACTTTATTTCTTGCCCAAAGAATCTATTCCTATATACGTATTACCTGCATATTACTTAACATTAAAAGTTAATAATGTACTGTATGATCAGAAATTAAATCATTTAAATAGGCCATGATTAAATGTGCTTGGTAGTTGGCACATTAATCTCAATATTTACTGCATTAGGTAAGATACTGTGATAAAAAAAAAGTCCAAGGAAACTATGGCTCATACTATGCGGCAGTGTTCTTAGCTAATATACAGGGTGCTTCATTAATAATTGGAAATATTTTAACTGTAGAATCCTGAGCTCAAAATATTAAGATTTAACCCAAATCACTTCAATAAAATGTGGCTCCTTACTGAGTTACAGGGTGTTTTATTTAAACATTTAAAAACTATTTGTATCCAGTACTTTAAAACTATTTGACGTATCCTTGTCATACTTGGCAGGAAGTGTAGGTACTGTACAACCTACTGGCTGCTACCAGAGGCGTACGATAGGGGCAAGTGAATGGTTGACCCTTCCCAAATTCTACGCCACGCCATTTTAGCACAATTTTTCGATTCTCCAATACTTTTTATGTAAATAACATACTCTTCATTCATAGCGATATAGTCATTATTTTTCGAGATATTTAAAGTTGAAAATGAAGCGGCACAGTTATTTTGATTTTAATGTGTATTAATTATGTCAGTGTTTTTGGGTCATAGGATGGAATTTATTACGCAAATGAAACTTGAATCCCTATTAACAGAAAAACATAATGTTATTTATTGAAATTTCTTGAAACGAATAAATGCATTCAACATTTAAAAACAAATTGTGGTTCTGAAAAGAACCATTTTGTTATAAAACATCCCTTTGGGTTAAATCTTAATATTTTGAGCTCAGGATTCTACAGTTAAAATATTTCCAATTATTAATGAAACACCCTGTATATTGTTTTATTCAAATTTTAATTTATAATTGTCATTTTGAAATGTCAAATTGAATTTGAATACTTGGTTTAACCCAAGAATTCACAACTGTCAACTGTTATCTACTTTCTTAGCAGTGTTGCCACATGGTACTGGTCATGAACTATTTCGACTCCATTTTTTCAATGGCATGGTACTTCTGACAACTATCTCTTGTTCTTGTTACTTAAATAATAATCCAGATTTAAGTGACAAGAACAAGAGACAATCCCTGTCAGAGGTATCTTACTGAATGCAAAGATTGATGAATGACACGACACTGACATTTGAGAAGTTCACCAAGAAGAGGAATTAATCAGAAGCTTTTTCAGCAGGAATGGAGAATTGGTTTTTACATAGTCTACAAATAGTGAGTTCAGGTTTGACATCTCTTTGCAAGTTATGAAAGAATAATTCAGCTTAAGTGGGGCACCCTGTATATTGAATAAAGAATTTTATTTTAATTTCATCTTTTACATATATTTATTAAAACAAATATTTTTTACAAATTTCATACTTATATGGAAACATTTTAACACAGGAATGCTTATTCACATACAATCCAATTACTTAAACATTAAGTATAGTGTTGATGATTACAAAAATAAATATTTTTTGAAAACATTTAATTGTGATTAATCAAATGAAAAACCCCTCAATTGGTCTTCTAATTGTGATATTTGATTATTAACCAAATCTTCTCGTCCTGAATCTATGGATAGCTTAATCATTTCCAAATCATCAACATTAGTTATATTTTCTTTATCTCCTAAAGGACGGTTCCATCCTCCTTTAATTGACATCGAAATCATAATATCAACGATCTAATAATAAACAGTATTATTTTTCGTAATGCTTCTAAAACATATTATAAACAAACCTGTTGTAATTGATGTTTGAGACGTGTCATCTCAATGGTCCCTGATCTCCAACTATATTTTAATATTTGCAATTTACTCTCAACTAATTGCAATGGATTACGTCCACGTAGATCAAGCGAGCTTATATTAGCACCACAGTTTAACAATAAAGTAATCATTTCCAGATTACTGGTACATGCTGCCAAATGTAAAGGTGTATTGCCGATAACATCTTGCTTATTTGGGTCAGCATTGTATTCCAATAGTAATCGTACCACATCAATATAACTACGACTAACTGCTACGTGTAAAGCACTTCGATGTTGTGAATCAACTGCATTTGGACTTACACCCGATTTTAACAACTGCAAAACCAATTCAGTGTTATTTACACTGACTGCTTCTAATAACCGATGTTCTTTAGAAAGTAATGCAAAACAATCGTTTTTTAACAATTCAGTGTGTTGCCCACGCTTAATGTATTCTAAACGGGCCCGCTCTTTTGCTTTAAAACTTTTAAAAGCAATCATACGATGTCTTTTTGGTTTAACCTTCATAGCCACCCACTCACTATCACTTAGTGAAGCCATCTTTTTGTTAAACTTTATATTTTTTAAAAATACAAATTGTATACGTTGAGAAAATAATGTATGGAAACTAAAATATGTTCCGTCACTTCAAAAATAATAACAATAACAGCTGCGTAAATAAATATTTGTTATGTAACGCAGATAAATGACTTTAGCTGACATTTATTATTATTTATATCAATGTTGCCAACAGACCAGAGAAAACCAACATTACCAAAAACTTGTAAACAAGTTTGAAAAAGAGGGAAATTTAAATTAGGAATTCTATTTCATTCTACTTTCTTTTAAACCCCAGCTACAGCATAATAGTATCTTTCCTTTATTCATTTAGATGTCTCTAATTCTTGATCATTAAACTAAAATAATTATGAATTTAATAAGTTGACTGTATTTGTTGGTAAATTCTAAATCGATTGCTGCAGGGCTTAACGAAAATCAATGTTTCTAGGGTCTTTGGATCTCCTCTTCAACCAAAAATAAGTTTTCAGGAAATGTAAAGATAGAATAACAGGTAATTAAATCCATGGAAGTTACTCTTCCAGTAAGTATTCACTTACACCTCTAAGGAAAACCACAGAATACCTTTCAGTGACAACAGCAAGTTGATCTGGGAATTCAAATTGTTACTAAATCAGTAGCTTATTGTTATTTGCAATGGGACATAATTCACACTTTTACAAAATTTTGATCTTCGTACTGTATAAGATGCAAACTTCTTGAAGTACAAAAATAAAAATTTAAAAAAGTGTGGGTTACATCTTATTGCAAATATTATGAAAAATATGTTTGATGTTATGATCTTTATAGTCAACATTTAATTTGCAGAATACATTTTCATCTCCGATACTGTTTATTATTTGGTGTTAATAATTCATTATTAAGTGCATATTCAATGAATGTATGTTTATTTCAAAATATTTCTCACCAATTTTGATTTATAATTGTTTACATTACAGTGTGTTGTTGCTAATTTAATCAACATCTTTACAATAGGCAAGTAATTTTAAAAGAGACATTAGTTTTATTCGATAATAAACTCTAATATAATTTAAAGCATTTTATGATAAAAGCAATTATAAGTAAACACAACAAATTTGTCATTTATAAATGAATTATATGATTTTTATATACACAAAATACATTAAAACATAATACTGTTATAATAACGCTTAAAAGTATTGAAATAAATACATAAGAGATACTGATTTTTTTAAAAACCATTCATATTAATAAATTGAGATCCTTAAATATTTAATTCTGTGAGATTATAATACATCCTAGAATTGTGCAGATCTCTTCAAGCCCTGTCACCTGCATCTGAATTATTGAAGTTACCATCTTCTTGATTTGCCAATGGATCTAATTCTTTAAACAAACTCAACCATGAGACCTGTGCTTCAGTCTTTTCGGTTGCTTTCACTTTTTTAGGAATGTCGTTAGAATCTTTAGTTGTGCTTTGATTATTAAGTGTTTCCAGTGAGGTAAAATTAAAATTACCCTCTTGAATTAATCGAGATGGCATAAAGTCTCTTAAGAGATCATTTTCAGTTGACAGATTCATTTCTAGTAGAGTTACATTGGAAAGTGATTTATCGTCACTTGGAGTTTCACATTTTAAAGATGGTGGTGTAACAAAATCACCAAGAAGATTTGTAACATCCGTGGAACTATCTTGTGTCAACTCTTCCCTAAAATAAACAAAAATAAATAAATCATAAGAATTTATAACAATAAACAATTACTTATTCTCTAATATATCCTCATTCTTTTCTGTTTCCACAGGTTTATCATCAGTATATTCTGCATTGAAAAATGTTGTTTTATCTTTTTCATCTTTATCATGTGGCGTTGCAAGTTCCGATACTACACAAAACTCAAATGGTTCAACATTATTCAATTTTGTCACAGCAAGTGATAGAGTTTCTGCAGCTTTAGAAGAAAAGGTAGATATGGCATTCTGATAAGATATTAATGCATGCGAAAACATATTGCAACGAGCTGCAGCAAGTAAATCAACTTTCTGTAAACATGCCAACATTAATCGATCAAATCTTGCCTTAGAAGATTTTACGTATGTCTGTGCTTTACGAAAACGTTCTAATCCATGACCTGTATCCGGATCTAACTGACTTGAAACAGATTTCATCCAGCTTAAGGCAGCTCGGTATTCCGTTCTTGCTTTTTCCATCTCTAATACAGTTAAACGCGTATCTGATACAGCTCGACCTCTAAAAGTTTCTACTTCATGATGTAACCGTACCAGCGGGGGTCTAACTGTTAAACGTTGGTGACTAGTATATGCTAAAGCTTTACCAGCTGATGTCATTATTTGTCCTGCACTGGAATTTTTTTCATTTTTACCACATTCTTTTAAATATCTACCTAAAGAATTTTCTTCTTGAGCTAAATAGCATAAACGCTCTTGGTAAAGGTCAATTATTCGTTGTAATTGTATACAACTTTCTGACACGGAATGAAATAATTCAAGTTTTGCATCCAATTCAGCATCAGAAGCAACTATACATTCATCTTCCTTACCACCTAATTTACGCTGGACACTCTTTTTGGTTATCCAGTACTGATGTTGCATCATGTTTTAATGAGATTTAAGGTATAAACAAAAAAAAATGACTAGGACTACATTTGAAATTACAAAAGTATACCTGAAAGAACTGCAAACCGTACACGTAAAACGTCAACAAAAATGACGTAGTAAATCCCTAATTTTCTTATCGAATTTGCAACGCAAAAAAAGCAAATGCACTAGAACTTAGGGACGTGATATACGGGGTAAACTCAAGAAATAGCTAACAAAATTGAAAACCTGAAGCCTTTATCAAATATCGTATTTGTAAAAATCAAACTTTAAATTGAA
>VTPC01090212.1:198431-213492 GCA_011009095.1 Ignelater luminosus | reverse complement strand
CAGACTACCGGCGAGCGCATTACTGCTCCTATTTGCAATTTTACCTAAAAATACCTACATATTGTCAAATTATTTATTAAAAAACAGCTTTCTAGACGCAGTTCGACCCTGTTTTACACGGAAAGGTCTCTAATTTGTACTGTTAGAATATATAATTTGTTAGGTATCTTTTAGCATTGTTTGCAATTCGAAACAAAGAATGTATTACGATTTCATTCAGATTTCAGAATTAAATTTACTTAGGAATGTAAAAGATAGTTAAGGATCGAAACTCAATATCTTAAAAAATGTACCTAACAACAGTACTACAGTAAACAATAACAAAACAGTAATGTACAACGGTCATTTGTAAGTTATAAAAATATTTGTCAAGCTAGGTCGTACAGAAATTAAATCTTATTATAAGTATAATGAATAATTATATAAAATTAATTATACACAGAAGATTGTGACGATGATATAAAATATAATTAGCAACAATGCTGTGGGTTTAAAATTACAATAATTTTCGTGTTTTAAAACTACATATAGCCGTGGAAAAACGTGTTCATACAGCGTAGCAAATACACTATTATTGCTATCTTTCTTCTGTATGTGAATAAAATAGTGAAAGGGTAAAAACATCTATGGATGACCTATTGAAGTAACTGTCAAAAAGTACAATTTATTGTACAACACAAACTTAAAACCTAAAAAAATTAACAAACTCTAGTACCTGCACACACAAGACATTGAAAAAGTAGTAGATATAGTGGACATAACGCAATTTGTTGCGATGCGGTTGTCTTGTAGGTTATGACTACTTGTGGAACGTTTCTAGATATTTTGATATTTTAGTGTGTTTACGTGTTTTGATTTTGGTGTTTAATAATGGAGGCACTAGAAGTGGAACATGTCATTGGTGATAGCAACCGCGGTACCAGAAAGCGGACAATATTGAAAACATCATCCGAAAGAAAAAAAATTGTGAGGTATATGAATTTGTTACTTTGTGGATTAAGTTTGATGTTTTTTCAAAATTCTGATTTGAGGTATTTGAATGTGGATCCCAACTTAGACAATTATGATTTTAATGCTGTATGTAATCACAAAGATAAAAATCTGATGTGTAACACATTGACGAAGGAAAAGATAATTCGTTTGAGGCAATCCTTTTTTAAAGAGGCTAACAAAATCATACAGGATAACATGCTGACCAGTTTTTTACATATAAAGAACCCACAACGTCAGAGATGTAGAAAACTGAATGGAAAATCTCATTCTTTCTCTGTGAAATATTATGTAAGTTAAAACATAGATTGTATTGTGAACGTAACTAATATTCACTTCTTTTACTTTAGGTGACAATGGATGGATGGCAACAGACATCAAGTTTGTCAAAAACAATTCACATCTGTGTATAGTGTCAGAAAAAGAAGACTGCATACAATCTGTAAAAAGATTATGGAAGGAAACGAAATCTCAGAGAAAAGAGGCGGGAACAGGCGTACTGCAAAGTACAGTGAAAAGTTTACGGCAGTTAAAGAATTTATAAGCCAATTAAAAGGTAAAGAGAGTCACTATGGAAGACGAAAATCAAAAAGAATTTATTTATCATCCGAATGCAGTATCTCAAAACTGTGGGAGATTTACAATCACAATACAAGCGAGAACTTGCGAGTGAATTATAGGTATTTCAGTGGAGTCTTCAACAACAATTTTAATATTGAATTTGGTAGCCCCGCCACAGATGTGTGTTCCTTTTGTGTTAGAACCAAAACTCAAATCAAGGTGATAGAAAATGAAAACAAAAGGCTTTATCAGCTTGCTCCTGCAACAATTCAGTCTGTTAAATTAATATTCCCGATGAGAGTCCATTCCTATTTACCTGCTGACAGAATTTTTGGACGAGTTGAAAAATGATAAGGAGTCATTGTGTTATAAAAACACAAGAAAAATATTGGGCGTTGTATTCCAAAGTTGGGGAAATTCGAAAACTTGATACCGAATGGATTTTAATAAACATAAAAGGAGTAATTAACCATTTAAAGAAAATATAAAGCATCGGCTCCTTCAAGAAATTTCATATAAAGAAAGGAAAAGTAGCAAACTCAGTTTTAGTCAAAACAGGAAGCCTTTATAGAACGAATGATCCAACTAAACGATTTGAAACGCAGCTAAAACCACGGAAACGTTTAGAACAGGTAACACTTACAGAGTTGCCGTTAGGTCGGAGAATAAAAAAAAAGCTGGATAGTTTAAAGAAGTTATTAATCTCATTACCGGGAGAAAACTGGAATATAGATCCAGAATTAGGATAGATAGTTCCAATTTCTACTGAAGACCAGGAAGATGAGCACGCGGAAAGTACTACCGATGATGAATGTGAATGTGGTGAAACAGATAATGTAGATTTTGTGTAACTTCAAATTTAACTTTCAATAAACGTTTCTGAGACAAAAGCAGTTTCTTTCTTAAATAAATACATTAACACAGACTTACACAACGAACTTTGCCCGTCATGTACAATCAATACGCATTTTGTCCCCAGCTTTTTCCAAATTAAGAAGCTGCTGTTTATTTTTGCTGTGCAAGATTTTGTAATTTATTCCTACATATTTTTTGCCATTTTTTTCTTGGGCGTACGTTTTGTTGCCTTTTCTCATTTTAAAGCTGCAGTTTTCTCATTTTCCTGAAATTCTACAGTATATAGGACAAAATGCACTCTCCAAGTCTGCTCCTCAGTTATGACGGCATTTATTCGTCTAGGCATAGAAGACATTAGATTTCTTGCAACTTTGTTCCACTCTTGCATTAATAAACGTGTTAATTCGTTTTTACTGGAAATGCGGTGTTTTCTCACACACCGGTCAAACTCTACCCATAAATGCTCTATTGGGTTGAGGTCTGGTGACTGGTAAGGTGTTTCTAGAAAGTGAGGCATATTGTAAGTTCCCAAAGATGGGAACGTTATTGTGTTGGGCTGGATAACGGCATCTGGAGTGGATAACTTGGTTGTGATTGATGGAATAATGGATAAATATAAATATCTGAACGTTCTTAAAAGTAGTTTACAACAAAGTGCAGAGAAATTAGAATTTTTGGATCGTTATTACTTTCAACAAGAGAACGATCCACAACATAAATCGTATGTTGTTAGAGAATGGCTGTTGTGCAATACGCCTCACTTACTCGAAATGGCTCTTCAGTCACCAGACTTCAACCCGATCGAGCATTTGTGGGAAGAGTTCGATCAGTATATGAGAAAACGCCGGTAAAAACAAATTAACAGGCTTGTTAATGCAACGTCTGTCATAAGAAATCTGATGTCTACTTTTTTCCGTGTTTTATTTGTGCAGGTATTGGTGTTTGTTTTTTTTTGGTTTTACGTTTCTGTTGTACAATAAATTGTATATGTCGGTGGCAAACACTGAAATTCGTCAATCCCGGTAATGCCTAGCTATTACAGGGATTGCCGGCAAATAGTGGAACAGTCAAAATGGTTCAGCGTTTGACTAAAGATTTCAGTTATTCCCTGTAATAGCTGGCTTATTTCAAGCAAATACCGGAACTGTCCAAACGAATCTCGGTTACATTGTTTGCCTAATTCAGTCTTTCCCCTTAATAACTAATTCAATCATTCTCCTGTTTCTTTATTGCGCTTAATGTTAAAATAGCTATGTCACAACATTCTGTGTCGTTTTATAAGAAAATCAATGAGTATTACTCCAACCAAAATAAAGAGATGCCCAGGGCAGCCGCGGAATTAAAGGAAGTAAGTGAATTTTTATTAATATTTAGACATAACCTCTAAATCAACTACCATACGGTAATGGTTCGATGTTCGCCATCCGGTAGTGATAGGTGGCGTAATTTCAAAAGTTGTTTAAAATGCCCCAGACTTATGAATGGAAACGTGGGAAAATTTTTTTAATAAAAAGAAAAGTACAAAATGAATTGAAGGAGCGAGTGGATAAAGAGGTTATGTGCATCTAAGATGGATAGATAAAAAATCTTGTATTAAGCTGACATTACTGTAGGTCATGGTGGTAGATATAAAATGATCCTCGCGTTACAAACAAAATATGATGTTGGGAGATACGTCGTTTAAAAGCTTATCGAGACATGTGAAGTATGCCTAAAGTAAAGAAACAAGAGCCATGCCAATTTGACAATAAAACCGATCATTTCCACAAACTTTAGTTCTAGAGCACAGGTGGACTTGATGGATTTTGGAGTCGTGTCCAGACAACGATTACAAATGGTTAACGAACTACCAGGACCACCTAACTTTTATTCTTGCGTTCTCTCAAATCAAAGACTGCGAATAAAGTTGCAAAGGAATTGCTCAAAATATTTTTGGAACTTGGAGCGCCTAGCATACTTCCAAGCGATAATGGGCACGAATTCACCAATTCAGTGATTTCGGAATTAGTCTAAATGTGGCCTACCTTATCAATTCTCCACGGCCGTCCAACGCATCCTCAATCATAGGAAAGTGTCAAATGAAGCAATCAGGATGTGGAAAACATGCTAAGGATGAATGACTACAACTCGACAAATTGGTCTTTAGGGTGTTACTTCGTCCAATTCCAGAAAAATAATTATTACCCTAAAGTCATTGAACGTACGCCATACAAAGCTTTATTCGGAGTTGACCCCCACGTTCTTCTGAAAACCTCCATAGAGATCTGTTGGATCCCACTGAAAATGAAGATGATTTGGCTCGCTTGCTGGAAATGCCGCATGAGGAAATTGAAAATCTACAGGAGGTAGATTCGAACAATGAAATTCAAGTTCTGCATAAAGATCTAAAAGAAAGTGAATATGGGACACTTGGTGAAGAGAGAGGTGAAATCCAAGACGAATTAAATATATGTCGTCCTGAAAGTGAGGGCAAATGTGTGTTATGTCGGAATGAAACGTCAATCGGAGACAATAGAAGTGGCACAAGTCAGGGTGAGAAACGGGCAGTAGAAAAAATGCTGTCAAATACGGCAAAGAAACTGTCACCTTTGGAAATTGACTCATGTGTTCTTTTACCAGTGAACAAAATTGATAGGGATCTTTCTGATATGCAAAATTTGATATGTGTTGTTGATTACAAAAATGATGTATATCAAGTAGGATGTTCGGCTGGGCGTAATAAATCTTGGTTCAACCGGACAGATTTAATAAGTGCCAACGAACAATTTCTTAGGATATTCAAGGATATTTTAAATGTATGTGTAAACCCGCAAAAAACAATGCTTGACTAATTGATGCATCTAGTACAAAAAAAGTGCTTTGTGGTTCAAGATCCCACAAAAGTACAACTTTTGCCAACAAGTAGCAGTTTTTAAGAACAATTTATTACCTACATGATTCTTATATTTGTATTTTATTTTTGTACTCTAATATATTTTTATAATAAAGAACAGTAAGAAAATATACCAAAATAATTAACATGTATTACAAAACATTACTGTTTACCTAAATAAGTTATTGCGGGGAATGACTGAATTCGGCAAACAACGTAACTAAGACTCGTTCGGGCAATTCCGGCGTTTGCCTGAAATAAACCACCCATTACTGGGAATAGCTGAAATCTTCAGTCAAACGCTGAACCATTGTGACTTTTCCACTGTTTGCCGACAACCTCTGTGCTAGCTAGGCATTACCGGGATTGACGGAGTTTAGTGTTTGCCGCCGACATATACATATTGACAGTTACTTTTTAGTAAGTCATCCATAGATGTTATTCTCTTTCACTATTTTATTTAGATATACAAAATCGCAAGTATATTGTATTTCCTATATGAATCCTTTTTCCCACAGCTGTATGTCTAATCTATTTTATACACAGTTGTAGCCGTCCGATACTGCAGATTGACTAACATAGGGCTTCGTGACGTCATTCTGAACGCTGCGTTAATTTGGGTTGCCGAAACTTCTTGATTCATTGAAACCTGAAGGAGTCATTCAAACAATCTAATATTTTATGCTTTGACTACTTATAACACATACTTCCAAATTCTGAAATACAAAAATAACTAAACAACACTATTGTTATTTAATATTTCGACAATTAATTTAGATAAATAAAAAGAAAAAAGAAGAGAGTAGGAAGAAAAATGAAGTTATACATGCATACAACTTAATAGTTTCTCAAATGGAAACTGGCCGGTTCAGAAGAAACGTAAAGCCAAAATAAAACATCTGAGAAAGATAAGAGGAAAATCAAGACTAGAAAGTTAGCAGCAAACATATAAAAGTGCAAGTCAACAAGAATTCTATACAACGAAACTAGAAAACAAGCAACTCAATTAGTTTGGACATACAACCAGTATGAATAAAAACAGAACACTAAAAGAAGTACATAGTCGAAGCAAAACGGATGGAAAAAACAAAATTGAAAACCAAAAAAGAACTAGCTATATCAAATACAACAAGTTAGAAGAACGAGGGGCAATACGATAAAAGAGTTGGAGAGAAACGCTGGGAAACAGAAGAAATAAATGAAATAATCGTCTGATGCCTTATGCAATACTTGTAAATCCAAGAGTAGCGGTAGCAAGAATTTATCTAAGCTGTATGCAAAATGTATAAAGTTCTTGTATTCATTTTGTATATATTTACAGGGAAAATAATGACCAATTTGTTAAACACTTAAATAATTGAATTCTCTAGCTATCAAAACAATCAAAAAACAAATCACATTACGATTGGTAAAATTATTGGGAACGTTATTTTGGCTCCTACGGAATTATTTCTCATAAGTTCATAGTTAAGGTAAGGCCCCGAAAAGTTTTAGACTTCATCCAGATTAGAATTATAGTATTTTATATTGAAACCACTATTATTGACCTGTTAAAATACTGACAAAGGATCTCCAAAGATTCTGCAATGAGCAGCAGTTACGAAATTAAAAAAAACATTAAAAATACAATTGACCTAAATAAAAAGATCAATAAGGAAATAGAATAGTGTTAACTGCAAACTAAAATAGGAATAAATTATACAACAATGCACTAGAATTACAAGATCTGACAATAAATTTCCTGCAAATTGATACTGTAACGTAAAAAGACCACTAAAATACTACGATTATTGCTTTCGTGGCCTCTTTAATTTGCAAAAATTTTGCAAAAAATTGTAATAAACTATGATACAGTTATATTTATTAGTTATATTTGTAAACTCAAATAGTATAAAAATTCAATAAAATATAAAAATCATTATTTGCATGCCTACAAGTTTTCATACCATATGGCACAATCCATGTTAACATGACGCACATTGTAAAAAAAACTAATACAAATGTTGTTAATGGTTTTTACTGTAACCAGAATCCTCGACTTTCTCTAAAACATATTCGCATAAAAAAAATAAAAATAATAATAAATTTATTTAAAAAGTTTTAATAAAATAAACATTTCCCCTTAACCTCCAAAAAAACTCGTTTTACGTACATTTTATTGTATTTCAAGATGTTCAATCATTTTTTTCTGTTATTAATATCCTGCATTTAGAGACAATAACTATACCAGAAATGGCTATAATTTAACACTTATCCAAAATTCCGTTCTAATGGTTTCGTGGGTAGAAAAAGAGAGGTCGGAATAAATCCTAAAAAAGTTTTGGTACTTGTGCAGATTACAACAAAACTATCAAACAAAACGTAATCGCACTAGACAAGAAACAAATCTCTCGTCTTAGATTGATCCGTAAAACCATTAATTTTAGTTAATCGAACGCAGACGATTTTTTATTTCACGCCTACTACGATTACTTTTCTTTTCGATAGCACTAAATTAAAAAGAGTTATTCTATGTTTTAGGCAATTTTAAGTAAAATTAATTATCGAGCAAGGAAAAGAAAACTTACGAATGGATACTAACAAGAAAGGTAATAAATTTAGTACTCGTAATCGAACATTAATTAATATTCAGATTGTGAGCTATGAAGAAACTTGTATAATTAAAGCACCAAACTTTTTTGGCAAATGCAAATGGATATGTTAAGTATTAATTACATATTTACAAAGTCCATAAAACATAAAGTAATTATTATTTCAGGCATAAATATTTTTTTTTCTATAAACAAGAAATTTCGGACTTATATTTGCTTCCTTCTCATTAATTGCCGTTTTTTCAAATTTAATAGCAACTATAAATACTCTAAAGACTAAAATAAAAAATAGCATTAAGTACGAATTGGCATGTTTGTAACTGATTTACCGTTTTGTCGCCTTAGAATTTGATCCAATTAGCATTATATCAGCAAACTTCCTCCTTCTTTCATTAACTACACCCATTGTTTTAATTCTCTGTAATTAGAAGGAGACTACAGATTGAAGAGCAGGGTACACCGCACCCAATTCTACATCAATACATGAAAATAACAAAGGTTAGTCAACTGTGATTTTCAAACGAGAATCAAACATCTCTACGAAATCAATTAAAAAAATAAGATGCTATTAGCCAAAACAAAAAATGGTGAATTTGTCATACGATATCGCTTGTCGATCCCTTAAGTAAAAAGCTTGATTGCTCTTAGAAATGATTTAAAAATCACGATAGACCTCCAACGTTAAAGCAATAAAAATGGGCAATCACACTAACGTTAGTAATTACCGTTAGCAATTCACGGAAGATATCCCCTAAAAAGCTTCTAATGCAAAATCAGCTAACTAGATACAATGTGTGATTAATAAAGATTTGAGGATTTGAAGATGTTGAGCATAATCAATGTAGGTACGCAACTATAACTTTTAAATTTAATCATTTTACAGACAATCTACCTGGTCAGTACTTTTATTTAATTCTAAAATTCCTTTTTGGAATCCTTCAGTCAGTTAATCGGCAGTAAGATTGTCGTAAAACATCGCATTCTTTATAGTGTACGGTTGGTATATCATAATAAGTTAGTTTAATCCAATCATGTAGAGAAACTAAAAAATGGTTCAAATACGGCTGCAATTTGAACAAGAGGGTATCAGTGTGTCACAGATAGGTGTCGGGGCTAATAATAAGACCCAGCAAATAAAAAGATCTACAGCAAATTGTTATTAGAAAAATAAGCTTAACATTCATCAGATGAAAACTGCTAAACACTCATCACTAGTAAATTCAATAAAAAGCAGTTCACATATAACTGTATGGCCAATTGTGAGACAACAGGTTATGTCAAAGTATATAATAAGAAAGTCATCATTTCAGTAAGTATAAGTTAACTTGTTTTAAATAATTTCGAGTTCTGTTATTATACACTATGATCTATGATTCATATCGTTTCGTTATACACAGATATTGTAACTGATTTTGCTGTTTTCGATCCATCACCTACAATTAAATATAATGTAACGCAGAAGCTTATACAGCTCGAGTTTCAATTTCCACAGAACAAAGTAATAAGGTCTGGGCTTTAAACTCAGCAGTCTGAATGCTACTACTATTTATTTTTCCAGGTAACAGGCAAAGCGAATAGAAGACTACACGCAAACTGAGATGAAGATAAGTTAGCAGAAGCATTAGATTTAGTCAAAGAAGGAAAACTTCAGCGGTATGTTGCAAAGAAATGTGATATACCGAAGAGAAATCATATTAAAACTGAAAGTATAAGGGAAAGTTATGTAGAAAAACAGTTTTGGTCAAAGAAGAAGAGTCTAATATATAAAACAGTATTACTGGACTTACCGAAAAAGGTTTCCCTCTTGTGCCAAAAACTTGTGCTTAAATATATAGAGTAAAACAATATTAAACTTTGATTTAATGCAGAAACAACTTGCTCGCAGGGAATGGATACAAATCTTTTTTAGAAATCATCTGAGAATTTCCAAACGTAGATCTCAAATGATGAATCCTGCCCGACCACGGAAAGTAAATCGGTAAAGTGTCAGTGTTCATCCCAAAAAATAAGCAAATTAGAGCGCACCAAATTAAAAAATAAAAGAAATTTACAATATGAATGAAGAGAATTGTTGCTTCAAAATGTACTACCGACAAAACGTCGTAGCTGCTAATGGACCAAAACGAGTGCACTTAATTTCCCAGAAACATGTCGAAAATGCCACAATAGTCGCATGTGCTAATGGTCTTGGTCACACAATTTTCCCTGTGATACCTATTAACTAATATACAAATGAAACCGACTTACTGCGATGGTTTGCCTGCTGGGTTAAGAGTCATGATGACTCCTAAGGGAAATATGACAAAAGAAACATTCATTTTATGGAGAATATATGTCGCCTCCAGCTGTGATTTTAATTTTTATAATGCACCTAGACATTACAGTTGCTAAAAAAGCAGAATATCAAATCCACTTGTAACGATGAGTTGCAGCAGTTGTTGTGGCATTTGAAAGGTACTGAGATGACGAACATGGGAAAAAGCAATGACGATTGCAAACATTACGAGAACATTCCGAGACACGAACATTTGCTCTTATGATAAAGTTATTTTCCCATTTCCCAACTCAGTGACATAACCTTATAAATTTCACAACGTACGTACTACACGTAGAGATTCATTCTAAATACCATTCAGACATCCTTCGGCCGTATTACGTCAAAAGCTATTGAAAGCTGTAGAAAAAGTTTTCCAAATTGTTACCAATACTAGATTTGGATAAAAAGAGGTCTGCCACGAGCCGCAAAGCTAAAATTACAAAGCTGTAGAAGTCAAACGAGCTATATTTTTTAAACGATGACAAGTGAAACCTTTATCCGGTTATTTCCAAAAGTGTCTCCTCTAACAAAGCCGATTGTAAACCTAAACATCTAGAACCTTCCACAACACAAAAAAAATGGGAATGTGTACACAGAGTATGTTGCTGATAAGAAAAGATGTACTAAATGTAAATATTGGTTTTACAAGGAATGGGTAAGATTAACTGCCGACGATGCAGATAATTTTTCTGTTTTCTGAATGTATGCCATACATTCCATTTAATATGGTTTACAAGAGCATTTAAGAATTCTAATCATTTTTGTTAAGTTAGTTTAATGCCTTATTGTTTTTAATCATTCAAAATTTATTATATGTGGTGAGTAGGCAGTGACAGATTTTAATGCCCCACGCAATACTTTCATGTTTAACTATTTTGATATTTGTTTGGGTATATTTTAATCTATAATATGGAAAATATCCTGCTTCACTGTTTGGCCCGGTTAGTTATGAAAAGCTGTATAATCTTTTTGTAAAAAAATAATAACCCCTAGTAGACCAATATAATAGATACATTCCAGCTTACATTAAATCCGGTAAAACATTTCTTTTTCTAGGATTGTTTGGAATGGTAGGGGGAGTGTGAAACTAAGTTTGCGACCTCGAAAGCCCTGGGGAAAACTTTTGGTAGGTAAAAAACCTCGAAATTCTCGCACTTTTTTAGTTTTTGGCTTATAACTCCTAAACGACGACTCCTACAGAATATATACACGTTCCACAATTAAAGTAGACAAAATTTCCTACAAAATGCACTAATCAAAGTCAATCTTATATAGTGTTAACCTTTTGCTATAGAACTTTGAAGTTTGATAAAATTTTCAAAAAAATCTTAAAATGCAGGTTTTCGCACATTTCGACTTTCTTGTGATCGTTTATGATGTCCGTTATATTTTTTTTGTGATGAATGACCAATACCTGTGTTGTAAAAGTATTAATATACATATACTATGTAAATATAATTGTTTAGAGGTCTTCAGGAAACGAACAGTAAAAGCTTGAAAAAAGTTATTATTATTTTTATAAAAATTACATTTTTAATCGTTTTGAAGGCCCAGGTTAAGGCTCTTCATCTTCTGAAAATCCTTGAAGTTCCACGTCGGCTGCTGTATCTTGTTCTTCCTCTTCCAGTCCTTCCTTGTCAACTAAATCTTCGGTATCCACATCTCCCGCTTCGGTGACATCCCCGTCAACGTTCTCCTCGATGGCACATGGTACTGGCTTTAGAAGCTCTTTAGCTTCTCTTAAGCCCAATTTTGACGGCAGAACGCAAAGCTCGTATGCATCGGTGGAGGCGTGGTAGATTGAAGAAGGTGCGGCATGTAGGCAAGGGCCCCGGAGAAGGGGGAGCAGCGCCCGCGCAAGGGGATGATGTTGATATACTTGATGAAAGTGGATGCGGCATCTCTGGAGCGGTGATCTTCTTGGCGTCGAACGATAGGAAAAAAAAAGAAAAACAGATCCGTTCAGAAACCGGGGTTGGTGGGGTTACTTCCGTGAGGAAATGACGAATTTAGTTGAGTGGGTAGTGACAGTGCTTGTGGGTTGAGTAGGCTAGCGATAGGCTAGTGGGGTAGAATCCAGGGAGATTCTGCGTGTTTTGCAGAAGTCTACTTGGGGGGGTGTTTCATTTTTGCTCGGGGTTTCTAGCGATAGTTGCCTGGAGGGATATGCAGGACCTCTAGGGTGGAGGTTTTGTTTAAATTGATAGCTTTAGTGACAAAGCAATCTCTGAGGAATTCGAGACGCGCATCTATAGGAGGGATCCCGGCGAGGTCGCAGGCTTCACTGGAGGGGTGAAAGCGGTCCAGGCCGAGAATCCTTCTACAGATGGCCCGGAGGCGATTAATTACATGGTTGGGGGCTGTGGAAAAACAGGTAAAACAGTAGTCTATGACTGGCCTGATAAACCTTTTGTAGGTATGGAGGTGGCAACCTGAAATACCACCCCGGAGCTTCGAGAAGAGAGCGCTGCGCTGTTGGACTGTTTTCAGGCAGTGCTGCATCTCCTCTGTCCAATAGAGAGAAGATGAGAAAGTAATCCCAAGGTATTTTATGGTGGGTGAGAGCTCAAGTAGGGAATCCCAGAGGTCCAATTGGATATTGTCGGGTTTATGGCGAGGGGCTTGAGTGAGGTACCTGTGACGAAATAATGGTTTGGGTTTTGGCGGGGTTGGGTTTGATTCTTCACCGTCGGAGCCAAACCTCCAGCCGGGGAGTTCCCGGGAGAGGATCCTGGCGCCGATGGCGGTGGTCCCAGATGACACCCAGAGAGCAGTGTCATCCGCGTATTGGACCAAACGGGCGTTGGGGTGTTGAGGTGACGGGATGTCATGGCAGTACAAATTGAATAGAGAGGGTGAGAGAATTGACCTTTGAGGAACCCCCGCAAAGGGGGGGGAATGTTTTAGAGAGGTTTTGACCGACTCGGACTTTGTGTTGGCGATGGGAAAGATAACTGTTGATGAGGCGGACGAATGGAAGGGGGACGTTGGCACGAATGAGTTTTAAAAGAAGTCCTTCGTGCCAGACTTTATCGAAAGCTCGTTCGATGTCGAGGAAGGTGGCAATGGTGCAGTGTCCGGAGTTGATGGCGATGCTGACGTCTGTATGTAGACGGAAGATTGGGTCAGAAGTAGATTTGCCTCGTCCCATCGAGCTTTATTCCAGTCTCTTATGGTCCGTGTCTTCGAGGAGCTGAGAGGTAATGACAGATGAGTAGTGGTCGTGATTAAGGGAAGGTGGTCCGAGGCCACTAGGGTAGCGATAAAGGCTGGCTCGTCGAAGAAGGGGGTAAGTAAGTCTGTGATGATGTGATCTGGGATGGACACACCACTGTGGCTGATAAAGGTAGGTTCGTCGTTGGGGATGTGGAAAAATGAAAGACGAAGGATGAGGTCGGCGAGGGCGTCGCCTCTTCGATTAGATGACCGATCCCCGAGAGCGAAGTGGCGGGCATTAAAGCCGCCCATCACAATCGCCCGCGGAAATGCGGCCACATACTCGAAGAACTCCTCCGGGAGGGGTTCATTGTCGGGAGGGAGGTATAAGGAAAACACTTGGACAGGAACATTGCGGAAATGGATCGTGGCGGCGCAGCAATGGAGGTGGGAGAATTCGTTGGGGATCTGGAGGCTGATACTGGGGATGCGAGAGAGGACCGCAAAAGCGACACCGGCTCTGGCCCGTGGGGCTTCCTTGGAATCCTGGAAGGGAAAAGGAGTGATGGGATGAGAGTTTGGTTTCGGTGAGGGAGAGGATGTGGATATCGTCAGATTGGATGAGGTTCTTGATTAGTGGAATTTTGTTGCGTAGTCCATTGGTATTAACTGTCTCTAGTCGTACGTCCATGACTGTGCCTTACTAATATGATGAAGTCGAGAAGTATGTATCATCATTGCCACTCCTTCCTGGTTTGAGAAGGTATATGTACATTGTTTTTGGTGGAACTAGGAAGCTCTGACAGCACAACGAGCACGTCAACATCCTTACTGACTATAACAACACTATCAGAACTGTTCGATTGTAACAAAGCTGTATTAACAATGAGTATATACGCGTCTTCTGCTGCCTCCAACACTTGTACAAAGCCTTCTTTAAAATAAGTTTTCAACATTTGAATCAGGCGACACTTATTACTTTAATTCCCCAAGAACTTCGCTTGGGAAACAGCAGAGAGTGTTCTCTCATCGATCATGATATCAGGTGAGACTTTTTGAGACTTTAGTTCCTCGCTGATTCACATTACCTGTTGACATAGTTGACGTACTTGTTGTAGATAGAACCAAATGATTCATTTCTTTCGCATACAACTTTGTGAAGGAGAAACCCTCCATCCACAGTAAGCATCTTATTTTGCAACAACGACGTCTGGGTATCTGCAGGCTGAGACCTAGTTTTTTTGGAAAATTTTATCAAACTTCAAAGTTCAAAGTTAGCGTCATATAAAATTGACTTAGTGCATTTTCTAGCCCCTTTTGTTTATTTTAATTTTAGAACGTATACAACTTTCTGTAGGAGGCGTCATTTAAGAGTTATAAGCCAAAAACTGAAAAAGGTACGAAAATCTCGAGGTTTTTCGTCTACCAGAAGTTTTCCCCGGGGCTTTCGAGGTTTCAAACTTAGTTTCACACTCCATTTACCATTCCAAACAATCCTAGAAAAAAAATCTTTTACCGAATTTAATGTAATCTGGACGCCTCTCAGGCTACCTATATACTGGACTATAGGTGGCTCTATTACCCCCAGGTACCATGTAAGAATAATAAAATCAAAATCACTCTTTTTCCCGCTTAATTTAGATACGCTCAGTGTATGATTTGAATTTCATCAGAATAGATTTAGTATCAAATTCGTTACTTTTTTTTTCTAAAAAGAAC
>VTPC01090212.1:162035-184892 GCA_011009095.1 Ignelater luminosus | reverse complement strand
CTATGAATCTCCTAGCTGCAAGATTTAACATGCCACAGTCATATCCAGCGAACCACATGCCCTGGGAGACGATTCTGAGCAACTTCACAAGCGACATCGGAAGTAGAAGCTGACTTACTATTGCAGTAGTAATACATTTTTCAATAAGACTTCTATTTTCTTAAAGACCATCTCAAACAAGGTATTCTTATTGCTTCATTAACAACAGTAACGAAGACTACCACATTTGAAATACAATACAGCAATTGTTTATTGTTTATCTGTTAATGGTACAATTTTCGAAACTTTGCTGTAAATACGTAATAAGTCTGTAACTTCTCGTTTCTACTACCTTTAATAGACATGCACAAATAAGAAATGTTGCATCTTATCTAGGACATTTTCTGCAATTCATTGAGTTTGTAAACACAATATATTGTTGTGGTTGCCAAGGCAATGCAACTCATTTTACTGTTAGGTAAAACTCACTCAAAATTGTGCGTTTCCTTTTTCGAAGTTCTGAAAGACTGCAACAATAAAATATTAATAAACTTTGTAAAAATAAAAGTTCAAGAGTAGTTAAAATATGTATTTGTCCATGTAAAGTACGCGTTGATTAGAGTTTTCACAAAAACTGGTATTACTGTCAATCACAACAAATACTTGATTAAACTTTCTTGTTTATTATAAAGCGGTATTAAGTTCAGATTAATTTCAGATTATAATCGACTGTTTAACAACTTTATGTTTGCTTTTCCACTTAAGACAAAGTTGAGAATAGAAATCGTAGTGTTCCAAACGTCTTATCAAGTTCATGATTTAGTATTTCATGTTGTAGGTAGAGATGGGTTCTTACATTAACTCTTAACATAATATTAATCTTTTCTTTAATTACTAAGAAATAATTAATTATTACAATGATCATTCTTTACGTTTAATACACTCTGTATATTTCAGAAAGGTACGGTATTTGTCGTTAAGAACTTTTCCTTATTTCCGCCCTTAAACAATTCGGACTTCTCAATAATTCTCAATAACTGTTCCTCTTCCATTTCCTAACCCTCTTTCGACGTTTTATTCCTATCTTACCCTGAAACTGCCAGAAACCCGCCGCAACAAAGAAGGAAAAATACTGGCAACGTCTCTGCAGTACTTAAAAAAAATCTTTAAATTCTAAAAGCGTACCTTAAATCTGTCAATGTTCATTTTTTAGTAGTAAAAATACAAATTTGAATAATAAAGTTTAAAAGAAAAAACTTAATATGATTTATAAATTTGAGTAAAGACAAAGAGGAACGAGCCTTTTAAATAAAAGCACATGCATTTAAAATTAAACTAAGGCAATACATTTTCCCTTAACAAGAGTGTATATGCTTGGCTTCAAAGTCCTTTGTGTTTTATTTTTGACAAAATAAATTATTGTAGGAAAAGTTAAAACTATGCGTCCCAAGAGATTAATGTATTACATTTAATCCACTTCAACCCATTAACAAAACAAAGAACGCTTTATTACACCAAATGTGGTGCTTTCAGTGAGTGACATTTCAAGCTAAAAAGAAAACTAGACGCAGATTACTGTCCTAAATTCTATTGTGAAACACAAACCAGTGCTGTTTGCTCTCGAACGATTTTGTACTTTCTTAATTACTTCAAAAATCTAAGACAGCATACTAGAAGTAAATTTTTTACTAAAAGCACCTTAATTATGAACGTCCCATAGATCATTTCACACTAAAACTACCTAAAGTATAAAATGAAAATCAACTTAAAGTAGATACACGTAAATTAAACTTGTAAGTAATTTTACGAAGCTGATACGCGTTTAATAGCTCGAGCAATTATGCATATATTAGCCGATTACAATCTATCATGTGAACTATCTCGAAAACTTATAAATGGCTTCTAGCTATTTCAACAATTTATTAACACACGCATATGTACTGAAAACCGTTTAAATGGAACTCGTCTTATAGGTACGTAATAATATCTGTAGATCATATACTACAGAATGCATAAAAGTAATGATCATATCGTACATTGATGTACAGATTTGAATAATAAATAGAACATAAAATACTGTCAAGTGTTAAATAAGACGTTTATAAATACCTAAAATCTTAATATGTGTGTATATATTTAGCTGAATGCTTTGATGGAGTTTTAAACATCTTGAAGACAACTTTTAGTTCCTAACTATTCAGATCAATTCATAAACGACCTTGCTAAATCAAAATATGAATTTTAGCAGAGTTGCTTCCACAAAAACCTACGGCTTTCTTTCTTTTTTCAGCGACATTTACAACCGCGTTTATCATTATCCATTTTGCAAATGTGCAGGTACACAATGTAAAAAGCTCTGTATTGAAAAAAAAACAGATTCATATACATAATTATCCAATTCAGTATATTTAATGTCACATTATTCGTTTGGTTTGTTGTAATTTAATTCCTATTGGAATTATTCAAAACAAAGATAACAATAGTTAGAAGAAATGAACTCTAATTCAATCATATTTAGCTTTCATAAACAATACTGCAGTGATCACCGAGTTTAGAACTGCAGATTTAACTGGCAAGAATATATTAATCCAAAACAAACGTATTAAGCATGAAGATCAGAGCCGAGAGGCGATCGTATTTTAGGTTACATTCAAAGACTATAAAAAATAAATGGCTGAAAATTTGGAATATTATAGTTGATTGTCTAAAGCTATTAATAAAATATTAGCTATAGAATAATAATGAAAAAATACACAATGTTATGTGCTCGATATTGTAGGAATATCAAAAAATGTTAAGAGGAAAAGTGATACTTTCTAAAATTATTTTCTACTATTCCCATACATAAATCTTAGGATTCTTAAATGGAACACCCTGTACATCTTGATATTTTCTTATTTCTTGTCCAGTGCTGATTTCAAGGATATGCTTTATGAAGGTCTAAACCAAATAGTTTCAGCGTTATTCAATTTCTGTAGTGTAAAACATCGTCAAATATAGCGAGTCACGCTAGTATTATCGGTAAGATTTGGCTTTAAAAAACTTTCACTGATAAACTTTGATCTCTATAGTCTTGGAGATGGTTATTAAAATTTTAATTTCATCACCTTTATTTCTGCAGGTTGATAAAAGAACAAGAATAAATTGTTTTAATGAGACATCCTGTGTAATGTCATATTCTAATATTGTGTACATATCTGAACTCTGCTTTGAGTTTGTTCTAAATGTATTCATTTAATATCAATTTATTATTTTATTTCATCTTAAAACGTTGGTTAAATTATTTACGTTGTCAAAGATATTTCGTTAAAGGTTCGTTCACCATGTGTATGTGCTTTATTTTAATGTAGAATTATTTTTATGGTTTATCAATTCGTAGAAATTTTGTTTATGTTTCAGCATTTTTATGTTCGCAAGAAAGGCTGGGTTACAGTCGAAATACAGGAGCCAGTGTTTTTTATAGTTTGCATTTCTGCCCGTAATTAGTTTCACAATACAGTGTATATCTGACTTTTAGTTTTTGTGAGACGTTTATGCGTCAGCCCACTCCATATGTTTGAATTCGTTGAGTTCGAAATTTTAAGTTTTGTGGATTATAGTGTTCTTCTGGGGGTTGCTCCTGGCAAAACAATTACGACATTCTCGTCGGATCAAATCATAGAATTTACGCTTAGTGAATAAGAACTTCTAGATATCGTTTTGTTCGCAATTTAGTTGCGGTCCTTAATAGCGATTATGTCGTTAACAGTGAATTTCGTAAAGTCTTCATTATTGCGGTGCATCTTTGATCACTTGTTCTGTGTAGATCTGTTAGCCGCAACTTTTGCTTTATTCGCAATTCAGTTGCCGCCGGTATTCCAGGAAAGAGATTTTGTGTGTTGGCCATCAATGCAGTGATATTGACGCTTTATTACTTTGTATAAACTCCGCAATAGACACTGTGTTGTGATTAAAAACAAGTTCCTTTAAGAACAGTTTTGAAGACGCTCTAATTAATTAATGCTGAAGTGCTTACAAGCGTTTGTGTTATGAACTTGAAGCTGAGCGAGCAAGTTTTGATCGCTCAGCAAACCATCTGAAACCCCTGGCCAATATCATTTATTCTTTTGAGGGATTCCTTTTGGACCCATGTTGGCAAACTCCGAAAGAAGCTCAGTATGTAAGAACTGTATTACATTACACAGGTCTCCAAAAAAATTGTTTTCCAGCTGCATGGGATATTTTTGCTAAATATGTTTTAAAGATCGCAGATTCTAAAAATGACTTCCGTAACATCCCATCACGTATAGGTTTTTTGCAAAATAAAAACAAATTTTCGATAAAAATACTTATTTAATACAACGAACTAAATATATTATAATTTCCTACAACTAATCAAAAAATTGTTTCTGATATTTATACACAATCTTAGGTCTACTCTTTTTTCTTATGAAACCTTTTCTTTTTCTCTTTGATGCTTCTCCGAACTCCTTTCCGATTTCCTTCTCTGGTTTCTCGACTGAGCATCCAACAGTAGTCAGCTAACATATTGACATCCCATTTTGTTTGGTAACGTCTCTCGATATCACGGAGATCCTGGTGAAATCTTTCACTCTGTTCTCCACTGTAGGCTCCCAAGTTTTCGGGAAAATAGTCAATATGGGAGTCTAAGAAATGAACTTTTAAGCTCATCTTGCATCCTTGAGCTTCATACGCTGCCAGCATGCGTTGTACAATGGTTTTGTAGTCAGGGTCCTTAGTATTCCCCAAAAATTTCTGCACTACATTCTTGAAAGTGTCCCATGCTTCTTTTTCCTTTTCTCCCATTGTTTCCAAGGGAATCAGATAAAAGTTTCCTTATGTCGGGGCCAGTGAAAACTCCCTCTTTTAACTTGACTTCAGACAGTTTCGGGAACTTGCAGCACAGATATCTGAAACAATTCCCATGTCTTGGCAGTGATATGAAAAACTCCTTTATGGGCCCCAATTTAATATGAAGAAGTGGTAATAACACTTTTTCTGGGGGAACCAAGGTCGTATTGATGACGTTTTTCTCGTCGGGGGTTAAACTATTATCTCGTGGTGGCCAGTCAGTTTTTGTCCAGTGCAGCTGCCTCGCTCTGCTATCCCATAAACAAAGAAAGCAAGGATATTTTGTATAACCTCCCTGCTGACCCAACAACATGGTTAGTATCTTGAAATCTCCACAAGCCATCCATTGATGCTCTTGATATTTGATTTTCTCAAGAATCGTAGTGAACATGCAAATACATTTCCATTATGCAGCAAGACTGCTTTGAGGCTAGTTTTAGACGAATCAATGAATATGCGCCATTCTGATGAATCATATTTTATTTCAAAGCACCTCATGAGACCATGAACATCATTACAATAAATCAGATTTCCCTCTTTGGAAACAGATTGAGTAAATTCTCTCTTTCGATGCCTGTGCCACAAAAATGAGGTTCCAGATGATAGCAGGTTTTTGTTTTTTAGCCTTGATTCTAGCAATTCGGCTGCATCTTTTGAAAGACCTAAGTCTCTTACTAGGTCGTTGAGCTCACTCTGACAAAAAAATTGAGGTCCCTCGTCAACAGAAAAATCTGAGCTAGATTCGTCTTGGTAAGCTAATGTGTCTGAATCCTCTGACTCACTCAGGATGTCATCTACATTAGAAGGTGGCTGTGGAACTGGTATTTCAGAACCATGGGACACTGGACGTATAGCTGAGTCAAGGTTAGAGTAAAATATTTTCTTTTTATTTTTTGTATTAAATCCTTCAACATCTATCGAACAGAAGTAGCAGTCGGTTGTGTGATTTTTCTGTTCACGCCATGTCATAGGAATGCCAAAACGAAATGAGTTTTTCTTACCCTTAAACCACAAACGAAGATCTTCCTTGCATCTTCTGCACACCTTATGCGGAGCCCATGCTTTGTCTTGATCTCCAAGTTTTAATTTGAAATACGCAAAATAAACTTTCTTCACAAACTCACTTATGTTTCTTTGTTGACTTTTCACTGTGTATTCACCACAAACATAACAAAAGTTGTCGGGAGAAATTGCACAACATCTGCGAGCCAAATTCCAGAAATAAAAATACAAGCACAGTAGCGTTCGAATCTGTGGATCCTCAAAAAGGCTTAAATAAACAAATTATTGTGAATAAGAATAATGTAATTTTAGCTCGAAATATCGACGTACTTGAGTGGCTAGCAGGTTACAGATTGTTCAATATTTTTAATATTTGTTTAGTAAGTGAGGGTGCATCAAGTCAATCACTCCAGTAAAATTTTGTGTAATCAGCATTTATGAAACTAGAACGTCTAGCAGTATATTTTGAGTATTTTGATAAATAAAGTTTCTACTGTGAACAATTCAGGTAAGCCCATATACAGGGTGTTATTTTGTGAAGAGCCTATATACAGGGTGAAATTTTGTGAGAAGTCCATATACAGGGTGTTATTCCCTGAGGCACTTATATACAGAGTTTCAGCCTACGAGAAGCTGCGTGGGTTGGCCTATGGTTTCCTTTTGACTTTCAGCTTCTGACGCCCTTAGTTTCTACCATCTTTAAGACATACTTACAGTTTCTCTGAGTGTGAGCTTTTATCTCTTGGTTTAAGGTAAGTTTAGCTTGAACCATGCCCATCTTCGGCTTGGGGCTACGGGATTGAACATCTTCCGTAACGGGCATTAGGCCTCTTTTTCAGGTTTTTCCCGTTACAACCAAAGCAACCAAATACTTGTTACACTTAGGTCAGTATTATAATTTAATTAAACAGGAAAATCTGGATTCAAAATTGCAGAATCAATTCAGGTAAGCAAGATAGTTAATATGTTTAGAGCTGCTTAATACAACCATGTAATCATTATATTTTACAAGTTGAAAATTTTCTGTTTCTCGAAAAGGGACGCGTTTTGTAAGTTGAAATTGTGCCTAGACATTAGTACAACCTCACAAGAGTAAAAAGATGCAAGAGACTCTGCCTCAGAAGGTAACAAAACTATAGTAGTAGTCCATTATTCTCTTTTTAGTTATCAATCGAATCGTCTTCCTTCTTGGTTTAACAGCGTACAAGTGCAGTGTGTTGATATAACGGAATCTGACACAGCCTTATTATTATAACTTATTTTTGTTTGTTACTAAACAAAGTGTTAGATATATCGTTCGATGGTACTTATAAATTCATTTGTTCTAATGTAGTACCTACAGAGCAATCTGCAACCTTTGTCTCCTTATTCTGATTTTAGACTTCGTTGGGCAAGTATGTTATGTAGACAGCATCTTCTTTCTATACTTGAAGATTCTAAAATGAATTTTGCTACTACTAGCTATTGAGTAAAACCCGACCATGAATTATCATAAGTGTTCAAATAGAATGCCAAGAACGTAATCCGTAACCCAGGTCAGATCGTCTTAAGAAAGTGGACTAAATTTGTTACTTTATTGCGTTGGAACGAAGTAAAGTTGGATACACACAGCTAACAAGTAAATATAAGTAAAGAGTGGCAAGAAATAACTAGGCATATATGAACAAATCAATATGGTTAAGAACGATAGTACTAAATTCAGTGGTAAATAGTTAGATTGTGTAGGAAGTGAAACAAAGGTGATCTTTGTTATATTAAAGAATTTTTAGTAAGTTTACTCTCTGCTTAATATCAATAGCTGGCTGTAATATTAATAAAATATGACAACTGTAATGTAATAATTATTGTAAACTAAAAGTTTGTACCGGTATAATAAGAAATAGATCAGGATGTCTACCAGAAACAGTTCTGGGTAGCTACCGGGCCGTGATCACCAAATTCCTTTCCCTTCCAAATCCTTGAGCCCGAGGCTCCTCGAGGTACCAACACCACTGCGCCCGGAAATTCGTCGCCAATCCGCTACTCTTCCCGCCAATTCCTTTCCCGCCCTATTATTTCCCGCCAATAATTCCCTTTACACCACACCCATTCCACAACCACCACACTGTTCTCACTGGGTTTTTCCGTGGTTTCCCCAGTGGTTAAGGCAAATGCCGGAACAGTTTTGCACTAGTCCACGGCACACTATACACACCTAGACACTTACACACCACTACTCTAACATATACACACTCTCACACTTCTCATTACACAATTCCAACACCGTTCTGAAAAGAACCGTAGCGTCGAACTCCTCGTCGTCTCTGTGTGACGGCTCGCTGGCCGCCCTTGGGTATGCCAACCAACCTGGGTCATCGACATCGGCGGGGATTATGGAGGACCTGCTTCCGGCCTGCTCCACCGTCGCCGCCAACCATCACCTCGGGGACGGGCGTGCGGACTGCTTGGTACGTGACATGACATGACATCGACTACCACCAACTTCCTTCTCCAACGCACTGCTCCGTCGACTTCCCTATTCTCCAACAATCCACATCCTCCAGGCTTAAGAGAGGTTAAGTCCTCTAAGGAGCCAGCCGCCTACGGCGGTATTTTACATTGACGACGACATGATTCTTCAAAACGTTATATTACAGCACTGACGAAAAACACGATTTTATTGTTTTTTTAATTTATATTTAATTTAGTGCAAGAAGTCTTTTTGCACATATTAGTGAGATGCGTCCTTTCCAAGTAAATCGAGTTTTCCAAAATCTTTCAAATTAAGCTGGGAAAACTTTAAGTTATAAGAAGAAAGTTTATACATATAACAAGCAGTATAACAATAACCAAGCTAATTTCGTTAATTTAGTTTAATGCTAACAGATTCCCTTTGAATAGATCTGTCTGTTGTATAGGCTCGGTTAAATGCCATTCTGTTTGTAGCATTCTTGCTTTCCCCCTTAGTTCGTTAGATAACTTCTCTTATTGCAAGCAGAAAAATGTATAAAAGTTTTCTGATAGATAGATTTTTTTAATTTTATTCATGTATTTTCATATTACATTTGCGTCGCGTAGTACAAAATTTGCTTGCTAAGTAAAATACAGGCCATGACATGTTCGTCACTAGGTTTCCTAGAAAAGTTGTCAACTCTGTCTAGACAAGCTATGCTTGTAGGAACATTCTATTTTACAAATCAAGGATTGCCGAGTGTACAATCTTAGTCCTAGATCGTTAAGAGGAGTTAAGTATGTAAGTCGTAGCGTTGTACACAAGTTACTTTTTGCCGTGAGTTTTCTAACTCTCCTAGTATTCTTTGTATCCTTAACACTTGTTGTATCGCACCGATCCTGACTGCTCAAGTATTTTTATTTCTCTGCTGTATATTTTATTATTGTTTCATTTTTGTATTTTATTTTTTTCCGGTTGTTTACTTACTAATTTAAGAAATGTTGTTTGCAAACTTTCTAATATTTCAAGTTGGGGTTAGAATTATACATTTCAATAGATTGTTATGGAAATCAAAGAGTGGTATCAGGTAAGTCTCAACCATTCTAGCTTGATTGTAAACAGCGAGGGAACGACGTGTTCAACTAAAAACGCGTTTGAGTACTTTTATAAAGGTTTAGCGATTTTCACTTGGTTATTAAGTTCGAAATGTCGATTGAAATAAACTGAAATCATCTATCAAACAAAAGAGCAGCTATGTGAAAGATGAGTTTTTTAAATCGCTGTTCTTTTGTTTTATCAGTGATGGCTCTTTATCTTACACTGTTGAAAAGGAAGCAAGAAACTATCTAACCCAAATTTTAGAATTTTCTAAAAAACTTTATTCTAACAAAATGAGCGAATATGCAATGAAAACTAAACCATGCTGTATATAGAATTGGTAATTTACTTTGATTAAGTTTTGTTTGAAATTATTTGAATCAAGATTAACTGTAGCAGATATAAATTTTTACTAATAATTTTTACTAAAATTTGATCTTTTAGTTGGTATAATTACTTTGTAGATTGTAAAAGAAAAAATATTATTAACATTAAAACATTATTACATTCAATAAAGCTCAGTAGTACAAACTATAAAATACAGCGACAAAACTGTGAATGCCGGGAAAGCACGCACACTTTTTATCGAATACACCGCATTACGCCTTCGAAGAATTCAAATGATGTGCAGCATTGAACGCGCACGAATGTACTTTCTCTAAAAGTTGCACATAACTATCCAGAACTAAATTTTAGACAGTTGAGATAGTCTAAATGCTGGACTAGATTACCTTGTCGAATATCAAGTGTTCCAGGGTACTATCAAACAAGAAGTAAGAACAAAAAGGACAAAATATGTAATCAAAAGCGAAGGTGAACCAACAACTTACAATTAGTCCTTGTATTAAAGTTTCGAATAATTTACTAATCAGGTGAAAACTGAATATCGCACTTTGAAATGAAAAATGAACCTTTATTAATTACTATTAATTATTATTATTAAATTATTATTCATTAAATAACTTTAGTACTTGTAATTTCGCATTACCTACAATTTCTTTGTATCATATTCTCAATAAATCCATTTATAGCTTGTAACTTTGCACTGAAACTTTACCAAGTAGCAAGCTTTTGTGTTCTTTGATTATTCAGGATGAGGTAGCTTATAATATACTACTTATTGTTAGTTTACAAAAGGTATAAATTTCCTAGAAAAACAATTATTGTTTAATTGTATGTTATAGCCTTAAAAGATTAATTAATTAAATTAACAAGCCGCAGTCAGCAATTAGCAAGCAAAAGAACCAAGTAAATGAATAATTCTATTATAATTACCTACCATAATTCAATTTTAAATAAATAAGGCGCCGCTTAGTAATTTACGAGCTGCTAATTTTTCCCAAGGTACAAAAATATAATGAAAATAAACAATATGAAGTGAATATGAATGCCAAATAAAAACTCCGCAGAGAATTTACCAATCTGACTCTTGTTACAGCCAATGACAGTTACTAACCGTATTCCGCATAATATTAACTAAGTATTTCGGATAATCTTCCTGTTTATCTAAGCCCAATTACATCAAAATGGTAATGATGCCTCTCAAACACACAAAAGTCGGTAAATACGAGGCTCTCATGTATACATACATTTGTAAAATGAAATAATACTTCACGCATTTATTTGCTTCATTCTAAATCGTGTAAAATGTGGGTAGCTTATATCCCTGTCGACATAAATAAATGAGTTACACAACGAGAACGAATTTAATTTATTATTAAAATGGAAAATAAATTTTCAGATAACTTATTATGCTTTTAACGTTATCAATAATTCATTCCGATACAGTCTAGGTACGAGCAAAAAATTGAATTATACAAAACTGAAGTGCTTTAATGGAAAATCTTTTCCAAACAACCCTCAAATGCTGAGAAGGTCTTTTTTTAGAATTTAAAAGCTCTTCTTTACAATAATATTTCAAACAGTAACATAATCAACATACAGTGTGTTCCAAATTCGAAGCTTATCATTTGGTTCTCGGAAACCGTAAGAAATACCAAGTCGGTTAACTTAGAAAAAAGTTATTGATGTCCTTGTTTTGCTTACTGAATAATTCGCTCCAAACAAAAATAACTTAGTTTTCTTAAAGCTAGAAAAGGGCAGTAAAGAGAATATTTCAGAGAGTTTATTTGGAAATACATACAAGGTATATTTTCGCAATTGTTTTTTTTTTGTTTTACCTCAATAGTTTAGCGTAAATGCAGTTTTTTGTAATAGAACATCTAGTTGCTTTTCGTATCAGTATGTAGCATTGGTGTTTACTGCTTTAATTTATTATTCTTTTGTATTATGAAGTGGCTTTGCTATGCTATTGGCAAATCATTTTATCTAGATTACAGAATCAAAAAAAGTCCAGTTTAATAAGGATGTTGCAATAGTAACTCTATAGTTTTTAATTTGTACATTTTGTCGTAAAACCTGTCATAAAATAATAAAGAGATAAATGAGACGAATGAATTGAGGTAAACAACCTAAAAACATAAACGTAATGGATCAGAAAAACAACAAATATTGCATGTTTATAACAGCATCATTGAAAGAAAAAATCGTAAACCTAATGATGTGTAAAGGTGTCTATATCAAAACTAATATGTAAAAGAAAACTGCCATTGACTTTTGTACAGATTCACAAGTTTCAAGACAAACTTCTAAAGTTTTCAAAACTGTCCTTCATAAGATTACAAACACATAACCTCTCGCATATATTACATTCAATTTTCCTAAAATGTTTTGCAAAATGACTAACTTGCCTGTAAAATAGTACTGCCTTTACCAAAGCTGTTTAAGTATTGCTCATTAACAACTTATTAATTTGTTAACTGGAGATTTCATAACAGAATTTATAAATGGTTAACACCAAACATTGTTGTTTCTTAGAAATGTTATCAACAGTACCCATTTGAGATTTTTAAAAATATTAGTTTTTAGGAAAGTCCAAAATTACACGCATGTCATTCAATTTTCACATGTAATCAATCATCGTAAACATTAAGGTTGTTGAAAATCACATTCCAGAAAATTGCTTAATTTTCATCCAAGACGTTTATCGTGTATAATACACCAATGCACACGATTTCAACAATCTTTGGATTGACGGGAGCAAATTGAAAGTAGGGGAAATTCGGTTAGGCATTGAAGTTTAATTATCACAACATTTGCGTTAACGAAGGTAATATTTGATATTTAAATTCATTCTGTAAACCACAATTTATTAAATTCAATTCGAACAAGGTGGTTAACAACGTCGGCTTACAGCGTCGGTTGTGTTTATCGTTGGGTTAATTTCATAATTATTAAGACTATTTTTATCAAGCTTAATTAACCGAACAACGTAATTTCACTTTCACATTTCATAATCAATAAAATTATTTTATTAAAACAGGCCAAGTTCTTGCTGATAAAGCAAAAAATAATTACCGTTAGTAGAACAGAAAAAAAAAGTAAAACTACTTACTAGCTTCCTAAGTATGTAATAAACATGTTATTATATCCATAAAACAAAATGGCACATACCTGAAACAAAAACAAAGAAAAGCATTAGTATTTAGCTACTTAATTAAAGAGAAATTTATATTTTGGTAAACAAAGAGTGCTTATCAAGTACATGTATCAAAGCATGAAAAAAGTCATTCTGATTGTGACTGACATACTTATTTCGTGTTTTTTAGTTATTTCATTTAATATGACATGATATATTTTAAAAAATCAAGACGATTATTTTTGTAGATCATAATGTCAGATTTGTTAACAGATTGTGAAAATGCTGTTTGCTATAATCAATAATTAATTTAATTGTTCATTAAACACTTGCCCCAAAGAAATGGCACTGTATTATTTCTAAAATTAAGTGAGTTACATTCTTATTAGGTTTTACAAGATTCATCAACAGGGACAGTAGGTTAGACATACCCACTTCCATTGCTAACCTCACTTCGTAGTGTTGATTTTCTTATACATGGAATGATTGTGTTATTTCTCTTAGTTTCTCACTTCACATTAATTCAAAAACTCTCTTTACTTCCATCCTCAGCTGTAAGAAACATACTACAAAGCAATTTTTGGTGTCAGAACAGCGTTTTTCTTTGACTTTCTAATTGTATGACATTTTTTCTGTGGCTTTTCTCTAGTGCCCCATACCGGAGAGAATATACAACAGTACCTCCTAGGAAAGCTTATAGGATCACACTAATAATTATTTACGTAACTGCAACTATTTGCAGCTACTCGCTTCCAGATATACTGGTTGCAGTCTTCTGTACACAACCAGAATCTTTTCTATATTTGTCTGACGTTTCTCAATAACACCAAATTTGCATAAGAGCCTGAGAAACCTACCCTGTCTAATTCCTGTTGTTTCAAACTTGAATATATATATGTCTCTTTACATATATTTTAAGTGGCTGATAATTTTTTTCTTTGTTTTCATTTCTTAAGCTTTCCCATATATTATTTTTGTTAACAGCATCAAACTCTTTTTTTCATATTGATAAAGCATACATAAATGTCTTGGTCTACAGCTGGTTCTTTCTCTATCACTTGTTGTACAGTAAAGGCTTTATCTTGTACGTTATTTATCTGGCGGAAACCATTTTGGGAATCTACCAATTGTCGTTTATTTATTTTTCAAAATTATTTCGTCTATTTTAAATGCTAAACAGGGCAGCATAATTCCTCGGTAATTCAAGCATTTCTTGGAGTCTCCTTTTATATCTGGACATACTGTATATGGGTAATATAAAAATTACTTTCCATTCGCCTAATGTATATCTAGTTGCTCTTTCCATAATCTGTCCTATATACTTCAATAATTCTGTTACCCCCTGTAGCCTTCGCGACTTTAATTCTTTTAATTGCTTCTTTTAGCTATACCTCGCCTCTTTATGTACAATCCCTATTTGCTCTTTCTTTTCCTCTATTTAGTGGTAGTTGTGCGTTTCCTTCTATTGTGTGTTCGACATCATTGTGCTCTTTAGACTGTTGATTCCATCTACTAATAATTTGTTCTCTCTCTGTTAGTACTTCCTCATCTTTTTGCCTCCCAAAACGTCAACCAAAATTATTTTGAGATAAATGCTTTATTTTGAATGCTTAGTTTTTGAATTTGATTACCAAAAGATACCCAATGACCCTAACAATTTACAATATAGTGATTGAAAAGTCACTGAGAACCTAAATCAAACAAAAGTTAAATATTTACGTAAGCCAGGGCAGAGTGCGTACTTATCTGTCAAAGCTTGGAGGTCAATTACCCTTACATCTGCACCACTTAAAGTAAAGAAAAGGTAATGCGACTTGTACATACGAGAAACGGCACTTGTATAGCCCAACTACTGAAGTGCAAGACGCATTGAGTCATAGTTAATCAGTATGAGGTGTTGATGAATGATTAATATCAAAAAAGTTTTTATCGGAACATTTCGACAGTCAGCAGTCCTGGTGAGCTAGATAAACACTGTGTCATCGAAATAACATTTCAAGTGCAGAACGAAAGAACAGTTGCATTAAATAATCATACTATTCGCATTATTGTTCAATTATAAGACACGAATGATGATTTATGAGGTGTAAGGTGTAAGATTTGACAAAGAAGAATGAACTTTCAAATAATAAAGCTGAGTAGACAACAGGAAATTACCACGTAAGGTCACGTAATATATCGATTGTCAACATGAGTCGACCTAGAAGAATATTAATGTGAAGAGTAGAAAGATCAAAAACAGATGAAAGGATTGAGCAGAGCATTTGCAAAAAAAGTACCCGGTTAAAAACACTACCAGACTCTGTTTGCAAATTCTCAGCACTCACCATTATCTGTTAACAAGCCTACCTTCTAACAGAACACTGCCAAATATTAATAAGTACATGCAAAGAGTTAGTTAGTTAGTTAGAGTTTGGGGAAAATTTCACTCTCAACAAAGGCAAAAATGGGCCGACAATAAAGACAAAATATGTCTTAGATGCACATCTAGGACACAAATTCGAAAGCAATTTAGCAAAGCATAGCTGCAAGAAACAAATAGGCTCTAAACTACCTAACATATGTCACAAAAGTTATCAGAATTTTCTTAAACTGTAATTACTAATTATTTTGGTGATGAAATCAGCTTACCATTGAAAATAAAACTATGCTATTGTTGAATAATTAATCAGATAACTTAATTTTGCCCAAATTTATTATAAGAATGGTATAAAAACAGATATAGGTACAAAGATATGTTTATAATCTAGTTGGATGAATGCCGAAACGTAAACTTGTTAACTTTTATGCAATTTATAATGTTCTTATTGCAATAATTTCTATAGTAATGAGAGATTGTGATCAAACAAATCCATATGTTGCGTTTAAATATTTTGAGTCAAAAAATGACACGTTACGATACTTTTTTTCACTCAAATGCTTTTTTAAGAAGCCCACTTGTCTCTGACAAACTGTTGATAACCTCTTGGTTATCAATATCTTTTAAATTGTCCTTCTCTATATTCATAATCATAAATGATTCTAATCTGTTATCTGGCAACCGACTACGCAACCTGTTCTTTATATACTTTACAATGGAGAAAGTATATAAAGTAAGTTGGGATACAGGAAGGGTCAGGGGGTGTTAATAAGCCGTGGCCAACGCAGAATATGCTCCTTAAAACAGATTACATTTTAAAATCGTCACATAGCAACATATTGCTCAGTTTTGGCAACTTCTACAAAGCCTTGATTTTTCTTCGTCTTTGGTCATATCATCGGTTTCTATGTCATAGTCATCAGAATCAAAATCAGAATTGAGAGTATAATCATTTTTGTACGAATCTTCAATGTTTAGTTTTCTTTTATCTTCTCCCAGTTATATAAGTTCCTCTTTCAGCGTCGCAGACGTCGCATTGGTATTATATTTAAACAATTGTCCCAATAGGAACAGTTTTCAGCGAGTCCGTTGTTAATCTCCTTAAAATATTGTGGGTCGAGTACAGAAAGGTCCCTGCACAAACGCATATTTTCAGAAAATCGTCTGCTCATGGATTCTATTGCGACATCCATTACGACGTTATATGTTGCTATTATGAACTTTTCCTGTTCCGACTTTGGTTGCGCATCTTTAGACCTTTCATCAAAAAAAATTTCACTAACCTACAACGAACTTCAGAAAAATCTTCTTCAATTTCTATAGCAATGTATTCTCCCAAATTTAGTTTACCATTAGCCCACAGTATACATTTTTTTGTTGCATCTTAGATATCACGCTGTATTGAGCGCAGTTGCTGAAAAGCATTTTGCGCCATGACATTATATCTAAGCAGATTCAGGCCTTTAGTCTGCATGTACCATGATAGGGGACCCGTCATTGTAAATCTTTTTTACAATTTTTGAGATGCTATTACAGCTTCGTATCTCAATAACGCCTCCTTGTAATTTCTGGCAGCTACTCGGGTATCAGAACTGATTTTTGTATTATCTTCAATTGTTTGCAGAGCATCGATAATATCTACGTATAAAGCTGATTCAGGGTTATTAAACTCCCCAAAAATTTTGTTCAATGCTGCCTCTTTCGGCTGCCAGCATGTTTTTCCAATGGATTGTAACCTTTTACGTTTTAGATTTTTCGAAGTTGAAGTCCAAACATCCATTCTCTGATGAGAATCTTTAAAAAAACCGCAACAGAATTTAACAACAACGTAGAAAGAGATATTGCTTTGATATGCGCCTACATAAGATCGCAGAGTACAAGGTTGACATGACACCATATTATATGAACGTGGTTGGGATTTTCTTTTTCCATTTTTGAAGAAAATCCATTATAATCTCCAGCAACGGGTGGAGTCCGCAATACAGTTTTCTGAACTTAAAACTAATCCATCAACATGTTGTGAAAACCTTGTCCTATAGTGTTATGACAGAGAATAACCGAAAGGAATCTCACGCAAATGTTTCCTGTGTAAACGTATATGTAAAAATGTTTAATTTAATAACTAAAGAACGAGGAGAATATTAACTTAGGATTTATCTTATAACGATGGAACACTGATCTGTAACCGAAATGCACTGCACTGACAAAAGATTTGGCTGTAGGTATTTCCTCATAAAATAACTTGTATGCACAACATTAAATTTACTTTTAAAGTAAAAGCACATTATTTTAGATATTTTTGTGAGGACCGTAAATTAGAATTATGCACCGGCCCTTCGGGCATTTCCCAGAATGCCCGGCCGTCCCATCCGTCCCTGACAGGGAGTGCCATAATATAGAACTAGAACTGTGATGACTACGTTATTTCAAAATTCGATGTGTCAGGTGCGACCATTAGAAGAAATTTGATACCAAACGATTTAAAATAATGCATGAAGACAGAAATATTAGAAATCAGACCATTCAAAGTTCTTTTGAAAATATTTACTAGACTAATGAACGACAATAACTGAGTCCAAAATGGAAAAATTGTATTGACAGGATCTTATACAAATATACTACATTAATGTTGCAAACAGTCAAGGCCTATTAAGCAGGCTTGGACTAAATTGATTGCCATCAAATCACATGGACATTTATGTGTAATGTCAGTGTTGATCATTCTTCTCTATAGTACACTTGTAGAGATTATTTTATTTTATTTTTGAAGGTTGAACTTGGTGTTTATTATAATAACTTAAAGTCTTTCCGAAAACTTTTGTGACATACGTATGTTATTACCAAACGTTAAGGTCTGCAGTACTGACAGTAAAACATTTAAACCACATTAATTTAAGTTTTCGGGACAGTTCATTGTGGTGACAAATGCAAGTTAAACTATCGATGTCGTGAAGTTTGAAAAAAGACGATAAGAATTTAAAAATAATGTTCTTCTTCGCGATTACACAGTTTCTGTGTTTCGTAAATATAGTCCCCTAATTCCGCAACACCCGTAGAATTCCTTGCAATGCCCAAAAAACTGAAAATTTTTTAATTCGTTGCAAACTTTGTAAGAATTTATCACATGTAGTACAGTCATTATGCTAACGACTAATATTGACTTAATTGAGTCAAGACATAACAGTTTATAACGAGCCCGTATCCACCCACCCTTACCCATTACCTAGGAGAGGTGGGCTCTCGGCGCGTATTTTTTATTAGGCCTACTCCACAGAATAGTCTTTTATGAATCTATTTCCGAGTCATCATTGTCATCAAGTACTGTATCCATCCATTGGAGCAGCTAACACCGCAGCAATGAGCACATAATTTGGTGCACTTCAAACCAGATTTCTTGCACGAACATTTCCCTCCGCAACCTTTTGCGCAAGAACATGTTATTAAATTTAATAATTTTTCTAGTGCTGGTGGAAGTAAAGTTGTAATTGGCCAAAGGGAATTGGTTTCAATTTTCCAACCTCAATTTTCTGGGGGTAAATTGTTTCCTTGCCATGTCTGGACTTGGTGATAAACCCGTAAGAAATGCATCTTTGCCGCTCATGATGTGGGAGGCAGGCTTTCTAAAGCAAACGTATTTCAACCGGTCGATGGATTCTCCTTTTTTCCCTTTATATAAAACGCGCGTTAGTTCTTCTCCAGCTTGAGCAATCTTCTCTTCTCTAGCGTCTTCGGAATTGAAAATCTTCATTTTTTAAAAAAAACTGAAGGGTTATTCTTTAATAATTTAAAAGAGGTCTTTTTCCCCTTATTGATGAAACCGAAAGTGGTATCACATCTACTTGCTGCATAAAGAAAGAGTTCTATTCAGCAGCTGAAGAATAGATAACATTTTTATTTTTCCCTTTTCCAGGCTTTAAGAAATAAATGTCCTTATCTTCAGGAGTTAATGCTACCATCAAGAGCATCCTCTCCAACTATTATTACTGAAGGGTTAGTTGTGGCATATGAAATAGTAGTATTAACGATTAAACTGTGTGCGTCGTCTGGAGCTTGCAGGATGGTCATCAAGTTTTCTTTCATTTTTTCCGCTAGTAAACACACCAAACGAGACTTATTTCTTTCGTTTCCCAAAAAAAGGTCTTGTTTTGTTGTTAAAGGAGTGTTTCCATCGAAAATAATGTTGGGAGACTGCTTCCGGTAACGGCGCTGTCTCTCAGCATTTTTGATGTTCAAACTGCTCTGCTCATAGCCGTCAAACACGATGGTACAATCTTTCCCGTAGTGAACTTTGACGTAACATATGCCTGGAAAACATCGTTATAAGTTCCTTGACTTGGCCAAATGACTTTAAGGAGCAAAAAGCCTCCATCAACAATAAACTTTTTTTAAAGTCATTTATTCCTTTGACTTTTTTTTACCTACGACTAATATCTACGGAAATATAAGCAAAAAACCGCGCTCGGACCCCTTTCCGCCGCCATTTTTTTCAAGATGGCGGACAACGCACACCTTGATTCAGCAGGACTTTTGGTATGTTGTATAACATGACTAAACAAACATATTTTGCTCTAATTTTGTTGACTTTTGGTAAAAAAATGACTAAATGACTGTACTAATGAGCCCACAAAAATAAATTAACAGATCAACTTGTCCTACCAGACTTGCTTATAGATATAATAGATTAAAAACAATTTTCAATCAAGTTCTTACTCGCTGACCAAACACGCACTCTCTAAAACTAGCCTTTGGGCGACTGATTACATCACAAATAGAAGGGCTTGCATCCCATATCAGCTGGAAAGTGTGTAGACTTTTTATATTCTACTAATGACTGCTTCGTCTCAAACGAGATATTTCAGTAGTGGAGAGAAGAATTTTTAACGGACAAGACTAGAATTTTTGACTATAATTACATGCTGACTATAACATTATTAAACAAGCAGCGTTAAATTAAACAACTTTAACATAAAGCACTTACAATTCTACAAAACCATTCAATCAGGTTTTACTCTCTCAGGAGTTCCTAAGAAAAACTAAAATAATTTTCAAATAATGTACTTAATTGCATCGAAATTGGAAAAATAATTTTATTAATAGAGTTTCCACTCATAAAACGTCCATAAATTATAACATTCCCGTAAAAACATTTGATCGTAATTGTACTTGCCTTTTCTCCTGTTTTGTATTACTAAATGATACAATTTCGTATTAGTATTTGTAATTCATGGCATTATTTTGTTACTAATGCGAGTAGAAATTGTTGTTGAAAACTAATATAACAGGCATGAACCAGAAACAAATCCGAAATGTTGGTATTGTTTTGTTACTTCTGTGTTTCCCTTTTCAGTATGAACAAATGAACAAACTGTTTTTCATTTTTCCTTCAGTAAATATTAACTTTGGGTTCTATTAGGTATGTTTTAATTTCGCAAAATGAAGGTCTTCAGTACATTTCTCGTGTATTGTATAGGACTATATTTGTACGGTTTTAAAATTTTCTTTAATTTTTTATTAGGTCTCACCAATAAATTTACGTTTTTCTTTAACTGTGAACTAAAAATAAGATGAAAATATACTGAGAGGTTAGTAAAACATAAAAGATGACCAACTCATAAAGAACGATAACGTCAAATCTAAAATTCCTATAAAATTATCCAATTATTGATGTTTGATTTACTAAAGGCTCTTCTATTTACGGATGGTTTATTACTTATCTATTCAAGCTTCCTAGTAAATGCGATTACTTTCAAATAACTACACAAATATCATTACTTTTCCCAACACAATCTTATCGTTTTCATTATCTTCTTATATAGAAATTGAATGAATAACAGCATATTTTCTAAATAATACGTACTAATAAACAGAAATTATTCGAATGTCAAATGGACTTGTCCTTCTTCCATTATGTAATACAAATGCAAGTGCATTCAAAGAAATAAAAAATAGAAAATGCACCTAACCTTTGGAGGTCATTTAAAACCAAGTTTCTGGTTTTGCTGCAATAAGGAAACACTAAGTATTCTGAACAGCCAAGCGACTTGATAAAATGGTTTTCTTCCTACGCGTATAACGAAGTTTTTGTCCGTACTAAGTATACTGGTTAATGCTTTCATTGCTTTCCGTTTCATAATAGTCTTATTTCAACTTTAGTGTATATCACATAAGTAATTCACAATTTCATGACTTCGTTTAATTTATAGAACAATAAATGTTATAGGTGCAATAACTAAGATTCTACTTTTCTAAATGGGATAATAAATAAAATATAAGACTTAAGACATAAGAAAAACATTTATTTAAATGATCTAATTAAACGGTTATAATAATTAATTAATATTAATAAATACCTAAAGCAAAGAGAAATCAACATTAAAAATTAAAAAAACAAATAGATCAAACATTAGCACATTAATAGTAAGCTATAAATCGAAATTGCAAAGTAGCTAATTTAATTAAAGCACTCATCGGATATTCAATTAGTTGATGCAAATTGCATGGAAACAGTTTAGGTAAGCCAATTCGCTAATAACTGTTTGGTAGGAAATGCAATTAAATAAACAACAAATATTATGTTTAACATACGAAGTTTTCTAATTTACAAGATCAAAAAACAACATTGAATAAGATGCTACTGCTGAAGAAAATACTAGCCACACCAATGTAACTAAACAAATAAAATTTCCAAAAATTAAATATTGCCAAAAAGAGAATGTCTGCAAGAAAGCAAGCTTTGAGAAACAGAGTTGGCTTACAAGAAGAAATTCATTGTCAAAAAGATTTTCCTGTCTCTGCAATACAGGTACAATAAATAGCGGATTAACTCAAATCCAAATCACCACCAACACCAAATAAACATCAAGATTGGTTTCATTAAACAGCTATGGAGTTCATCACAAAACTGAAAAATCATAACTCAGATTTAGTGAAGCCTGTCTCATAGAAAATCATAAATGACCAACTACGTCATCAACGCGGCACCTTTGTATAAAATAATACCGTCTAGCGTGCATAGCGCAGCTAGATATATGCATTGTCATACGTGAAGTCTCATGATGACTAATTTGAGATCAATACAGTATACATTCGTAACCACTGAAAATGAAACACTCGTAATGTAAGTACACGTTTAGACTGTGAACGGGCACACTTGGAGAAAGTTTCGTGAAATCACAATGTAAGCGTTTTTCTATACTCGTTTCTACTATAATACATGCTCATCACATTCAACACAGACATCACCGCCTTTAATTATCTTCTCGCTGTGCGGCTTTACAATACCGCAATTAATCAAATTCATTTCAAGAAGTGAGAAATCAACTTCAGTTCTGGATAGTATATGGATTCTGAGGTTTATGGAATACCATGAAGTGATCCTGCTAAGTGTATAGCGTTTTGTTTCAAGATCACCTCAGTTATTGCGTCAACAAGATTTCAAGAAGGTACATTCAAAATTATCTTTCTCTCAGTTCCTGTTAAATGAATTTACAACCATATGTTTCAAATTGAATATTTAATCGTTATTTATAACTGTTTTTCGTTTAATTTCGAATACTATGCGAGCATGCAATAAGAAGCGGCAATAGAAGTTTCAATAAGAGAAACTCCAGATAAGCAAAATTAGCAATTAGTACTTTGGCAACAGCAAATTCAAAACAT
>VTPC01090212.1:146986-157035 GCA_011009095.1 Ignelater luminosus | reverse complement strand
AACATTCAATTGCTAAATAAATAAGTAAAAAGACATGACAGGGGCAGACTTCAAGAGTTGGTAAGTAATAAAAGAAGAGAACAAAAAGCACTAAAAGCAGAAAAAAGCCTAACATCTACCAAACCTGGAAGAAATAGGGGATTTCAAGACCAAAACCTCTGATCCGATAAGGTTAGAAGATGTTAGTTGTTAAAGGCCCACAAAAAGCTGAAATTGAATAAGAAGTCGGTAAGATCATCCAATCAATCGAAATAAGTCCATTAATTCCTATCCCTATTGAGTTAGTACAAAAGAGTTTCTTGATTTAAACCATTTTCATGCTAAAGTTGTTTTTTGTGTTACATTTCTGGCCTCTTAATAATTCTTTGCTCAAATAAATAAAACTATATAACCGGTAAAAACGATAAGAACGGCTTCCCAGTTCGATGCAGTATAGTATACCGTGAATTTCATTAAAGATAACACATTACAGTCTGGCATCGTCATAGTTACGGCGTAGACATGTACCGTGACAACAACAAAAAAACCAAGTCCAAGATATCCATGTATTCAGAGTTTCTTGTCTTTGATAGTTTCATATTAATAAAAAATAAAACACAAGCTATTAAGATAATACAAGTGACATACAGATACTTCAACAGAGAGTGATACCTGACTTAAAACAACCATACATTGAACGAGAAATTGGATGGATCAAAATGATAGAGCTCCAGCGCATAACGCCCGTAATGTTACACAATATTTACATCAAGCATTTGAAAGACGTTGAATTGGGTATGGAGATAAAGTGGAAGGAGGGCTAGCAAGGTCTTCTGATCTTGCTATGAATGATTTTTTTACTGGAGATTTTTACGGTCAAAGGTTCTTGACGGTACTGTTCTTTAAAGCATCTGATCTGATCAAATGCTCGTAACTTTAAATAATTTGTTTAGCAGTAAACAGAGAAGGTTTGTAATGTTATTTTAAAATGTTGCATACTCATCCGGCCTCTGTTCTAGATTCCGTTCAGATATTTTCGTTTTGTGAGACCTAGTTATTTCATTTCACATCAATTTATTTGTTAAACTGTTTATTTTGGGTTAGCAAGAATATTTTAGTTTAATGCTTGTCGAGTTTTAAATTATTAACTTGTATACATGGGTTTTGGCACGATTTTGCTGTCGCCAAGCCCGACGGATTTCTCAGAAACCCTTATTGTCAAAGATGGTTGCAGATGGTCGAGTACAAATTACAGTGTATCAACGGGCTGTAAAAACTTTCCATTTATCATATAATTGCCCATGTATCTTTCTTTTTCCCAGGGTGAAAGTGACTGTACGTAGCTCCGTCGACACTTATAATCTCGGAAAGGAATTAATTCTGGCTTTAGCTTCCGTAAAGGGCACGGATGTGAGAAAGCTTTACGTACTTTCTTTTGCCGCAAGTTCTTTGTTTAAGAGTTGGTGCTAGTGGGAATTTATTCGAAGGTGGCTTTGTAAAATTCCATAGACGTTCTTCTGGGACGGATTAGGACAAAGTGTGAACTTATAGACAATCTGGTATAATTTGCCAAATTTTGTGTAAAGGCAATCTAATTGTCGAACTCAGACCGGAGTCTCCGGGATCGTGAAAAAGTGAAGCCGCCCCGTTTAGTTTCTTTTCTGGATTTAATCAAGGTTTATTACCTAATTAAATATCTTGTGAGCAAGTGTTTGCCGATTTGTTGTCAATAGAGAAGAACTGTTCCGTTGGACAATCCCCGTATAATTTCTTATATACTTGGAGTGGTTAATATTAAGTTTCTTTAGCAATAACTTCGAAGACGTTTTGGTTTAATTCATACTGTAGTATCTACGGACGGTTGTGTGAGAATTCAGTCGCGAGCAGGCGTTTGGCGATCTGCTAAGCAACCATTTGAGGCCGCTGACCACCGACAAATCTTGTTACTTGAAAAGAAAAGAAAAACGCCATCTGGATTTAGCTGGTGAGCTTCGAAAATAACCCAGGAAGTAGTGTGTAACAGTTTTGTTTATTATAACAGTATTTGTAGTTAAATCGTTGTTTAGCGCAATATTTGCAAGTTTCTTTAGAGAGAATCTTAAAAATTTAAATTAAAGAATATAACAGTTGGATTTGTGAAACGAACGTTCGGAGACAGGGTTAAGATCTGACTGCTTATTTGCTCTTTTATATATGCGTTAATTAATCATCAATTTTATTTCTTTATAACGCATGTTTTTTTTAGTTCTTTGATCGAATAATTAATTTCTTTTTTTAATATTTGCTTTGGTTCTTCCTCTTCCGGGTGTAGCATTGTTATTTTAGTTTTACGTACACATTTCAGTGTTCCTGTGTTTTTTTATTATTATGAATTTAATAAATTAAAGTCAAGTTATCCATGCCCTATATTTGTAAGGGCTTTCTATCTTATTTAAGTGCGTTTGTGTTTGTTTATTTTAACAGTGTAAGCCAGCCGTGGATCTTCAGAAGGGCTTGAATAAACATATTATTGTGAGCAGACTAACCCTATTATATCTAATTATTGATCTTATTATCTTTCTACCGTTTCTAACTTCTTTCTTGCTTTGGTTTTGTGAATATGTGTTCGTTTTTTTTTCTGGTTTTATGCATAAGATTATTGTGATTTCAGTTAGAAATATTGATACTTTTGTGTGGCTAGCAGGCTCCAGATTGTTGCGTATTTATTGTTATTTGGTAAGTAAGGGTGTATCGAATTGATCACCCCAATAAAATTTTGGTATCATCAGCATTTACGAAATACGTTATATAACACATTTTTAGTATTTTAATAAATAAAGTGTCTATTGTGATTAATTCAGTCCATATACAGGGCGATAGTTTATGAGTAGCTGACATACAGGGTATTACTTTGTAAGGGGTCTATATACTGGGTGTTAGTCTACGAGAAGCTGCGTGGGTTGGCCGATGGTTCCCTTTTGACCTTCAGCTTCTGGCGCCCTTGATTTTGACTATCTTTTTAGAATTATTGAGAGTTTCTTTGAGTGTAAACTTTTCTTCTGTTTTGAAGATAAGTTTAGATTGAACCACACCCATCTCTGACCAGAGCTACGGGATTGAACATCTTCCGATATCAGTAATGGGCATTAGGCCTCTTTTTCAGGTTTTTCCCGTTACAGGTTTTAAGAATTTATTGTAAATGTGTAACATCAATCAATACATTAATTTGTTAGTTTTATGTTTTTCTGTTTTTCTAATGTTCTACTTTAAATGAAACGCTTAAACACGTTACAGTTCCAATAAACAATAAACATAACCACCGAGATATTTGAACATGTTGATAACCATGGAAACTAAAACTGTTATGTTTTGTCTCTAATAAAAACTCACAGTAGACTATTTCCCTAGCAAAAGTAAACACTCGCTTTAAAAAATCATGACTTTCCTGATCATAGTAATACTTAAGAGTTCAACATATGCTGCAGATATGTTCTTCACAATGAATAATAGTTCTGAATGCTTTGACATGGAGTGTACTCTTCTCCGTAATATGCTTTTTATAGAACTCTCTGTGTAACTGAAAATCATTTTAGAACAGTAGTAATCATAGTAATCACCCTCATGTTAATAACATTTTTAATATCTCTACAAAAATAGCGACGTTATCTGTTAAGAGATTGTGGAATTAAAGAATCAAACAGCTGAGATGTAAGAAAGCTGATAACAAAAGAATTTCAAAATTGATCCTTATTATGAGAAAATAAGATTGGAAACCAAAAAAAGGTACGGCAGAAAGATTAGTTATTACAGGAAGATACAATAAAGCTAAAAAGATCCTTGAACAAAAAAAGAATAGTAAGAGCATTTGCAGCACATTTCAAAACAGGCAATTCAATAATATTAGCTGGTTTTTCTCAATTTTGCATAATTAATAATAGAAATATTAGATTTAAATGATTTTCGGTGTCATATCTTAAAACACTATTTGGACAACTTCCAGATCACTATTAGTTTTATAAGAAATCACACACATTAAAACGTTCCGTTATTTTCTAAAATATTGCTATAAACCCGCATTTAAATACTTATCTTCAAAAGAAAAACAGAAGAAATGATACAAATCTATATGATATTACTTCTGAAAGTTGTTTTATTACATTAAGGTTTGTTGAAACTTTAAAAATAGATATCTGAATAACGGACATTTTCGTAGTACACACATCACAAGCCATATAAATAATTATTGTACTCCGCTTCCTATTGCTGTATCATATTGTTGAAATTTCCTGAATTCAGATTATGCTTGTTGCCAATAGCAAAAATATATACGACACCCACCCATATATCTATGTATAAAAGCTGCTTTACATCAAAATAAGTGCATTTTTATGTAAAAGAACTAGTTTAGATAACTTTTAAAAGAGTAGTCGCTTCCTGGACGTGGGATTTTATTTTATAAACGTCACGCATAAAGTTCTGTTTTTTCTCGAATATGGACATTTATACAAATTTATGCGAAACTGCGAAAGGTAGGACTTGTAATATTATCGAACATGCTGTTGAACTTGATTAATAAAGCTAGACAGGATGTTTGAATACACGTTCAGATTAGCGAGTTTAATTCAGGATTCTGGAACTGAAATGTTGAATAAATATAGAAACGCAAATTGACAATCTATATATAAAATGAATATCAGGGTTGTTAAAAGTCATAACAACGGGAATCCTAATCCAGATACAAAATCTCTGAACGTCAAATAATGTATGTGCGCTGTAACACTAAATAACCAAACACAATCGCATTTTATTTAAAAGAGTTCACGTAAACTCAAACCAGTTTGCAATTATTAAGCAGTTAGCATATGGTGATATAAAGCAAGATAAACAATAATAGTCGTTTCCCGTGTACTTTATACAGTTAAACGAGATGCAATTACAAAAGCTGTCCTTGCTCCGTATGTGATAAGCGGAGTGGGCAGTGAGCAAGCACACAAATCTGTTAGTGGATACAAGCTCCGCAATGTAAGTAGGTTGTTATCGCAAACCAAGTGCATGCAACTAAGAATACCCCACGTATACCTCCACGAAACAACAACCCCCTTAAAGCGTAACCGAACCGTGTTCGATATTCAGTCTCATAAAGTAATTATTCTCTAAATCGAATTCTACACGGACATCTCATTTTAGTGTTATTTCTAGTTTACGACATCGTCAAAAGTTTCGTGCATTAGCAATTAATCCTATTATAGCGGCAATAAACATGATCGAAAATGAAGACGCAATCACGCTTTTATGTACCCATTAGTCGCAGTATTACAATTTAGGTAAAAAGTTTTAACTACAGACTAATGCATACGTATATTTCATTCGCTATTCAAAGTCGATCGTGAAAATTGCAACTATACATATGAAGTAGTATAAAAGAAACAAGTAACAAAGAGCACCTGTTTTGCACATATATGTATACATGAATAGGAAAGCATAAAGGAAATGACTTCCAGCTATTACTCTTTCAAAGATCTCTCCGGTAAATGCAATGATTTTTTGAATCAAGTTGATGCATTTTGACATGAAATACATAATCACCTAATAACAATTTATATTTCTCTTATTACTACAACGCGTAAAAAAGGTGTAAAATACATCCTATGTTTATTGCATCATACGATAAAACCTAATCTCGCCTAACCTCTTACAATAACTTCATTTAATTTCAAGGGTTTCCTTATTAATAGAGACCGATTTCTAGGCAAGTGCCTGATTTTAGATTTTTTAGGCTAGCGAAGGAAAATTCGTTATAGAATAATCTACGCACTTTTCACTTAAAAACAAATTTTTTTAATATCTGCCTATAAATGCCTATTTTGCCTAAATTGGTGCCTATTTTTCCTAAATAGGTGCCTATTATGCCTAAATAAATGCCTAGTTTGCCTAAATGGATGCCTAGTTTACCTAAATGAGTGTATATTTTACTTGTATGAGTTTTTAAATCAATATTTTAGTTTAAAAATTTTTAAAATAGAATGTCAGTATTGTTACCTTTATTGATTAAGATCCGTTAGTTATTTTTAGAAATTTGCTTTCTTCTTTTAAAGAAACCTTTTATAATCCATTTCAGATGTCCAGGCAGTAATAAATCGTAATTTCTGCAAATAGTTTAAAAATATTATAATAAAGCTACCCAATAAAAGTTAGAGGTAGTAAAGAAAGTATGCCCTTAACAAAAGATAATCCGCTTAAGATGTTTATGTTGATAGGCGTTTAAACAAGTCAGACTCCTAATATAACATACGCGTCAAATTTAAAGAAGCAGATTAACCGTAAATGTTATTTAAGTAAGTGTATCTTCGTTATAAAACTAAAAAAGTTAAGTATCTGTATCTCGGAAGGGGTGCATTTTAGGACACTATTGTTTATATGGAATTTTTTACTTATAATTAGCCCAGGAATTATCTATTAAAACTTTTTACCATCATTAGGAAACACCCTATATAAATGTCCTTATAATGTAGTACTTCCAATAATAAAATGTATTTCAAATATTGTAATTTGTTTTTAGATGTATTATTTAACATGTTTTAAGTTTTTTTTATCGATTTACCGTTTTATCATATCAATATTATTTTACATAGCTATAATACTTGGAATATCTAGTTTTTCAACAAGATAATTATTAAATTTTAGTTCACAAATTTAATTATAAAAACATATAAAAGTTAAGCAGTGAAGCTGAAAATCTTGAATGAATTTTCTCAAGAATTATTAAATCGCTTAAAATTCTTATTTAGTCACCTAAAGTGCCTATTTGGTTGCCTACAATGCCTGTTTTGGCCTAAAATACCTATTGGGTGGCCTAAAGTGCTTATTTCGTTTCCTCAAATGCCTATTTGACCGCCTAGATTGTCTATCATGTTGCCTACTTTAAAGTTTTTGGTGCCTATTTGCCTGCCTATTTTGATGATTTTTAGTGCCTAGAAATCCTGTCTCTACTTATTAAATTGGGCTAATTCAATTATAATGTGTAGAGCTCAATGAGTATTAATGCACAAAGTATGGTTGTTGATAATTAGACTGATGGCGCAACTTTGGTTTAACAAGAAATGTGGATATGAGGGAGCCTATCTAATGTTTCAAATGTTCCATTATCAATTACTGCAACTGTACGTTTTAAAGTTTTGTTGCTTCTAATGTACAGTAAGTACGAGTACTTATTTTACCGATGTTTATCATTTTTCCCATTGTTTCCAAATACTTTGAGCAATCTCTCTAAATTTATCACGTTTCGTTTTTTTCTTCTGAAGTATAAAGGTGACCAGGACGTTCGTTGTTTTCGACATCTTCCTGGCCTTCATTGCATAACATAAGATTTGGTAGATATGTTTAAAAACTTGCAACTTCAACTTCAATTAATTGCACGACCGATTATGAACAGAGTAACTAAGAACATAACTAAACCTCACTATTTTAATGTTTATAGTTTGGTATTAATCAAATAATACACATTTTTGCACGATTGGGCGTAAAAAGTAGCCTTTGTGGACCTGTTTCCAGGGAGTAAACTGCGTTTTTATTACGTCTGCGTTTCTTATGTTTAAACATTCAGTTCATACTTAAATCATCTTTTCCTTCTGTATGTACCACTCTTGTACAAAAACGTTAGCACCTTGTCGTGGCTATGAAACGAGGCACAAGCGAAACAACATTTGGGCAATCCCTTTCAGTGAACTCGCTTGGTAACATCTTTTTACTATTTGCAACAAAAAAAGTGGTTCCAAATCTGATCTTTGCTTCCAGATACGCAATTTCAAGATATGGTAGCGACTTCTCAATCATTTCTAAGAAGAATATATACAGGGTGTCCCACCTTAATTACGTAATACTTTACAGGAGTGTTGTTCGGTCAAAAACAAGCAAGAAATTCCTAATAAACATATATTATCAAATGGAAAGTTTTCGAGAGAAAAGCATTTATTTAAAAATCATAGAAATTCACAATAAACATAAGAATTCGTGCTTGCGTTCAAACAAATGGTGGGCACATTAAACATCTCTTGTAAGAGGTTATTTATCTTTAGTAAAATACATTTTCATTTTCATAATTAATGTTATCAACTTATTTTTGTTTGAACGCAAGCACGAATTCTTATGTTTATTGTGAATTTCTATGATTTTTAAATAAATGCTTTTCTCTCGAAAACTTTCCATTTGAGACTATATATGTTCATTAGGAATGTTTTGCTTGTTTTTGACCGAAGAACACTCCTGTAAAGTATTATGTAATTAAGGTGGGGCACCCTATATATGCTTTCTGTCCTAAGACGCACAACACTCGTTTTAATATCTCAAAAGAGTGTTTTCTTTAAGATCGAAGCCCTCCGATATTATTTTTGTGTAAATCAATAAAATTATGTTTTTTTGTTTTGTTTTAACGGCAAAAAAAATGTAGAGTCGCTGATTTTCTATTCCATTCATCTTAAGATTAGTTAAATGGTAATTGTAAGATAGTGAACCAACCTATCTTAAAGACTTACTTTTTACCTATTATTATTATTATTATTATTCAACCACAAAATATATTAAAACAAAATTAAGGTGTATGATTGCCAAAAACCTTAACACAAAAAAAACAGAACTATAAATTTTATACTAATAAGCAACAAGTAATCAATAGTAAATTAAAATTTCTAATAATAATATAAAAATCAATTAGTTATCAAAGAACACAATTATTAAGCATTCACCAATTGATAAAAAATTAATATTAACAATGTCTAATAACAGGATCTTAACCCAAAACTGAAACTAGTTTAATAAATCTTAAGTGCTGAAGTTAACTAAATCTCAAATTTTTAAACTACTAAAAGGTTAAATTGAATATAAAAAATCAAAAAATTTAATGCAAAAAAACTTGAATATACAATGAATAAATTCAAGGTGAAGCTTTAAAACATCTAAACAATTGCTATCTCAAGGTACACTCGGCTGTTAATCTGAATCCGTTCAAAGGCTACGCATTAACAGGTTCAAAAAAAAGAAAGAAAATTTAAAGATGTATAAACAGTTCTTAAAACTTTACTAATTTAAAATTAAATAAATTTAAAAAAAACAGATTTATAATTAATCAGAGTGTTCATCAAAATTAATTAAAAAATTTAAAAAAATTCAAAGTCAAAAGATAATTAATACCAGATGCAGATAATCATTAAAGTGGAGAAGTTCTTACCAAATTTATCTTGAAAGCTGATTCCGATCGGAAGCTGCAGCCTGTCAGTAAAAACCAAAGTAGTAAAGATTAAATGAAACCTTCAAGTAAACTCCGAAAATTTAAATATTCCCAAAAATTTCTAACATTGAGAAAATCTTACAATAGCATTACTTAATAGTTAATATCAAATTAACGTAAAAGTTGATAATTGGTTATAATCATTACTAAAGAAATGGATCATAATAAAAATTAATAATTTCCTAAATAAACTATAAAGGATTAAATAAAAAAATTACTTTATCTGAGTAATTGATAGTAAAATAAGTTAACGTTTGGGTACAGAATTAAGCCAAAATTTCTGAAATGTTCGGGGCCATTGACGATGGTGCTCCCTGGGCCCACCCTCTTCTGTTCCAGCAATAAGACGTTGAAACGAATTCAATCTCTGTGATCTCTGCTACTACTACAGTAAGGAGCCTACGGTTACTATCAGGACTTCATGGGGCTCCCGTAAAGAATTCTTATAAAATTATTACTACCAGACTTATCCTTTCTGGAATCTAGCAAAAAAAACCTTTATAAAGGGTTTTCTTTTCGTTCACAAAAATCGAAATCATCTCAGCGGGTGGAAAGATCTGCGAAAAGACCGTGCACTGATCGCCTCTCGAATCGTTTTTCCTCGCCGGGCGCTCCGCGTTTTCTCCAGAATTCGAAAATTTTTAACCGGTCCGTAAATTATCACACTCAGCGAAAGAAGAAATTACCTAATTTTACACAATATAGTACTAGTTACGATTTAAATACAAAACAAAGAATAGCAGGGTCCAGCAGAACATAAAAAAACAAGGATCCGCTTGAATAAACGTGAAATAATTATAGATTATCA
>VTPC01090212.1:128749-141986 GCA_011009095.1 Ignelater luminosus | reverse complement strand
TTTTTTAAGAAATCAAATAGCACTGCGGTATAGTATTTCTACCGCCTAGGCCTGGTTACACAAAACAGTTAATGAAATGGTCAAGCTAATCACATAAATAGTCAATCTAATTGGATATTTTTCCTTTTTCTTATGCCTAGATTTTACCAAGTCTGCTCGTCTTTGAGCAACCGGGTCCTAATGTACCAAAATGAGTCACATTCATGTCAAGCGTAAAATAGAAAGAATAATGTTGCAAAAGCAACGAAAATATTTTAGAGTGGTGTACCTCACAGAGAGAAAAAGAGGGAGAGTGCCTTGTATTCAGATTAAACCTAAAGTAGAGAAAATAAGAATGCTTTGGACAGGTAGAACACTGTATTCAGCTGAAGCTTGTATAAGAAAAAGAAGCAAAAATACTTCTGACTGATCTCACAGAGAGAAGAACACCAAGTCAAGTATAACATAAAAAAACAAAAAATAGTTTGGACTGGTATACGTGGTGAACGTATTACACAGAATGTATTCAAAATGGTGCATATGTACACCACGTGAATCACATCAAAGACTGAATCATAAAGTCAAATACATTCTTTGACATAAATCCACAGTTTTTTAAATAAGGCCAGTTAAAAGTTTTAATGGTTGACAACTGCATGATAGTCTACTTTTATTTTACTAGGATTACTGGTTGCAAAACTGCTGTTTCTCATAAACGATATCATAGAAAAATCAATGCAGTATTGCAATATATTTTTAAAGAGTCTACAGCAAAGATTTAACGATAATAAGAAATAGATTGTACGCAAACTATAAAGATGTAATATAAAAATATGACCTAATGCTTCTTTTTGCTACTTAGACTACAAATAAATAATTGTAACAATTTAGCTTTAATGAATAACAACCAAGAAATTTTAGTAAGAATTAGGAGCGTTAATAACTTCGCAATGAAGAAGTTTTCATCAAAATGGTATCAGAATTCCTTTCTCTGTGATGTACAACGTCTACAAATTATCTGCCATTTTAAATACGCCCTGTATTCGGCTAGAACATAAAATAGAACAAGAAATCTACATACATTGCATTGAATCCACAATACAGAAAAAAGTATGAGAAAAATAGATACAGACATTGATCTGACCGTGTCTTCCAATGGATACCTTAGGTAGCCCAAGTTCGACATTTGCCCTCCATTAACCTTCTTAATAGAGCTAAAGATACGATCATAAGTCCGGATGTGGCATCCAATAGACTACCTCCGGTGACCCAAGGTCGGGCTTCGCTCTCCATTAATCTTCTTAACAATTGATCACTCCCGGTAGTCAAAATTACGCTTCGCCCTCCATTAACATTTTTAGTAGAGCTAAAGGTATAATCATGAGTCGGGAAGTACCATCCAAATTCCGTCGACCTTCTTAAGAAAGAAAATTAAATACGAATACAGTCGGGCCCTGTATACTGCTGTAATGTAAATTAAAAGAAGAAATATATTGGAATAGCGCGTCGTTATATTACATTTTATAAATAAGGGCATCGTATATTCAGCTGAAAGATGAAATACGGAAAATAATATTTCGAATTGTGTAAATCGGCAAAAGCACTGTGTATTAGCGGAAATATAAACAGAAAAAAAGAAATGCAATTAAAAAGTTGTTAAGCTTTAAATGTATTCAATTCAATTTCCTGTTTCTAAAAATTTATTTCATTGCAAGATACATCACAAAAAAGATCAAAGTAAACTGGAAAATCTACTATCATAAGTCTCGAAAAAAAGTAATAACTTACTGATAAATCTAGAAAAAAGTCAATTTAAAACGTAAACGTAAAACGAAATAAAATACTCGGACGGCAAAAACGAAGAAAAATTTGTTTATAAAAAACATATTTTATTGTCAAACGCCTATAATTTTCAAATAAATTTTTTAACAAAAATTCCCAATAGCGTTTGTTAATCATCGTTATTGTCGCGCATAGCGCGACGGCTTTAGAGGTCGTTCGACCTCTCTTCAGCCATTGGAACGGTATTATTGGATGCTGATCGCGCTGCTCGTCGCTTGGGTTGATGGTGGTTCCATTTGTCTTCGGCGTTGGAGTTGGTGGCAAGGCAGTGAAGACGGCTTGAGATGCTGGACTTCCTATTATCGTTGGCGTCGCAGAGGTTCTTGGATGTTGAAGTTGGTGGATGTCGACGGTTTTGATTTTAGGATTCTTGAATGGATTTCTGTTGACGACGGCACTGTGGCGATGTCGAAGATGGTGGAGCGATAACGGCGTTGGAGTTGATGTTAGTTGTGGAAAGCTGGAACGTAGGTGGATAATAATTGATTGATTAAGGTAGGTATGGTAAGGCTGATAATTGATAGATGAGGAGTTAATTGGTCGAATGTGATATTGGAATGAGGGTAGTGTGGTCAACGGCTTTTCTCAGAAACACAACTCCCACGGTTCGTGCCGTGAAAGGATTTACGAGGGAAATGGGATGGGAGAGGAAAGGGAGCACCAATGCGGTAACGGACGGAAGCAGAATTTCAGCAGCTGGAGTTGGTGATACAGCGGAGCCTCAGGCGCGAATATCAGCCGTGGAGTCCTGGAGTAATGGAGGCGACCTGTCCCCCGTTGCAGGTCGTTTGAATGAGGCTGAGAAAACGGACTGGAACCCTGCCGGCCGTGCGCCCCAGACCATTACGCAGGGATTCGGTAGGTGGAGTTGGAAACTACCACCCGGCGCCCAACCGGATGTTGAATTTCCTTGAAATGCTGTTTACTTTTCGAAACGTACTAAGCACTCGACACTTTGGTTGCTCGGTTCATAACACGATGCAACACTGTGGACTTGACTTCATTCGGCCAATTGAACCCTCGAAGGTATGCGCATGCGCTGAATAAATACTTTGGACATGGCTATTTGACCAATCGCGATTGGAATGCAAATCTTGTCTGAACACAGATTTTCAAATCGTGCGTTCTCTCTCTGTCACAGTAGATAGAAAAAGAAGTTAGTTTATTCCTAATAGTTGTAACGTATGTTCCAGGTCCTGCTTAATACGGTCGATTAGTTTTACAAGGGGTTGTAAATTTAAACTTCACATCCACAATTGAGATTGTTACGGTTGGCATACGTTTAGTCCACCCCTGGAAAATTTTACATAACAAAGTAGGGAAATGTTTATAGCCCCTAAAAAAGTAATAATATTTTAAATGCCTGACTCATAAGTCATAATAGTAAGTTTTAGCTGTTACAATGGGAAAAATATAAAAATCCTAGAATATAAGCTCTGGAAGTGCAGAAATTGCGGAACACAAATATGCTTCTCAATTCATTCTTTCCTAGTACGAAAATAATATAAATGATTGTTTGTAAATTGAAAATGCTGTTAAGAGAGAATAACTTTCACAGATTATTAAAAAAACAATTTTTGTTGATAAAAAATAGTAAAAATGTTTGTTTTCAATTTTATTTCTTTTTGCTATTCGTCGCTACTTCGAGATACCAAGGAAACGACGAAATCTGAAAGTTTGTCGCTTCCAGACATAATAAGCTATGTTTATTCAACTTTTTCTTTATTTCTAGTTAGATTTTATTTTCTTTTAGTCATGTAAAAGCGTAAGTTTGAGATAAATTGACGATTAATTACTATACTTAATACCTATTATCTCGTATGAAGTAGAAATTTATTACCACCGCTATTTAAAAAAGCTCTTTCAAGATATGTAAAACTCAACTTATATACAGGGTGTTAGGAAATGCTATCAAGGGACTGATATCTTTGGTAACTAGATAAGTATTTCTTTGAAAGGGAACAATGATCGATTCGTCTTAGTTATGGCGTTATGGCCTTCAAAGGTAACTTTCGGCTGCATCACCGTTATTTATTCAAATATCTAAAATACTTTATTAAAAACAGTTGTAGAGAAGTGCCTTCTGTATGTTTTAAAACTAGTTCCAATTGTACATAGAGTACTCTGTAGCTAAGATGCGAGTTTCTTTTTTATGTTTTTTCTACGTTACATATCTCAGCTATAGAGTACACCCTGTATAACTGAAAGACATTTTCCTACCACTTTTCTTAATAAACTTTTGATATTTTGACAAATAATAAAAATCTTAAATAGCTAAAATACAGAATATGTGAAAAATACCTTGATAAAACTAAAAAGAAAACTGAAACTTTCGAGACAGAGAACATAAACTCAGAGTAATTAATCTTAAAATCAAAATATAACAAAAGACAGAAAAGTATTAAATGGATACAGAGAATTCATACAGAAACTATAAACATTGTGATCATATATTAATAGACAAATTGAGGTAGCAAACACGAATAAAAAGAACTTAAAAACAGAACTCATAGATGGTGCAATTCGAAGTCTGAGATCGAATAACAAAGGGCAGTATGGGGTACATAAATTAAAAAACAAACAAAAGACAAGCAACTCAAAGCAAGAAAAAAGTAACCGAAAAGCGCTTTTTTTGAATGTCCATCTATCAGAAATTAAACTACAGAGATCCTCTATACGTAATCTATCATACAATAGACTTTTTACCATAATCATCTGGTCTAATCTATCATCATTACATCATTATTAAAAATCTTTTTCTTAATTAAGAAAAAACATTTGAAACATAGATGAAATCATTGAAACTGCTAGTTAGAGAAGCATTATTTTTCCTTTTATAGCCTTAAAGCTGTCATTGTTTTCATAAAATTATATCTAACGTGTTTCTCCTTAAGCAACTTCTAAAAAATTAATTTACAAACAACACGAATTAAATATTAAAACCCCCTGCTCTGAAGAGCTTTAACGATCAAACTTGCACACTAAAATAAATATAAAAGTACACTACTAATTATAAAAGAATCTGCAGGAATGAATTATTGAAGTTCATCAAGCTGCACGAATATTCAAACTAGAACAATAGAGCAATAAAAAAATAATAATACAGTAGCTCCGTAGTTTATTGAAAGATACCAACACGCCTGTTCCTACAGCAGCACGTACTACACAAGCGATTTAGTGAGTGAGTGCGTTATCCTATTTATATCTATATGATGTTCACTTTCACCATGTTGAGGGGTCTTTTCAAGACAGCTTAGTGAGTGAACTCATAAACTAGAATATTTTAGTCTACTTTCAAACACCATTTTCGCGTTTCGTATTTTATCAGTCCCTCGAGAGAAAAATTCAGAAGCTTATACTAAATCAGAAGAGAATTTTAAGGTAAATTTCAATAAAAATGTGTTTCCTCTCTGTTTCATTAACAAGATTGCATGGAAAGAATATTGGCAAGTAAACAGTATCAAAAGATTATAGCTTTGTTACTTGCAACGCAGTAACTTCTAACATACTAAATAGTACGCAAAAATATTATCGATTATCTTTTCTGTTACCTACGTAAACTTTTTATGCCTTTCATAAAATTTAGTCTTCTTCATTCATATCTTATGTCAGCATACAAAAGCACGTTATCAGCTTTAAGAAAATATAAACATAAGTTCGGTTTCTTAATTTCCTGAATTGAAAACGGTAACTTATAAAAATATTTTTGTAAAAATAATCGAACTCGATACTGTTTACACTAACTGCTATGGTTATGGCCCAATGGAGTTTCCAAACAGCAACCGAAAGCAAGCTCCAATCCCCAGTAGGGATTTCGAACGTTCCAAACGATTTGATTTTCTTATTCGAGGAGAAGGCATATTTAGAATCAGCTTCCGCATTAAAATTTATAAAAATTTAATTAACAAAACTGTGTAATTAGGAATTATAAAAGATACTTAACATGAGCGATACGGAAGTTACAAAGCACTAAAACGCAATGCAGCAGAAAGATAAAGAGACTTTAGGTAAATTGTAAGACGGATAATTTTATTTAGAACAGCATCAAATGCTCATACAATTCTACAAATGCAAAACTAAATAGGTTATACTATACATAATTGATACAAATATTAAAGAATTTGTTTGTTAGTGTAATTTAAGCTTTATTGAGAAAGGTCTTAATTGCAAGTTCCGAATCTTTTATTGTCCTAAGTATAACTAAAAACTTTTACGATGATTCGATATGGAAAGAGAAGAGCCGCTTGTAAAGAAACTGACTGTTAAACATGAATTCTTCTAGTTTTGGCTTTGACTACTTAATTTCAGATTAGAAAATTGCAAGACACAAAACGATATAAATGCATTAAGCAATAAGCAAAAACAAAAACGAACAGCTTCTTGAACAACGAGATAATTTATGTCTTCGAAGACTTGACGGTCGCTTTCTGACATTTATGTAAAAAGAATTCGTTGTCGTCTAGAAATCACTCTTCTCCCGCAAGTCAGACTTCTAGAGCACTTTCAGACCTTCCAGGCGCGCCTCTCCTTTCCGTACAGGTCGATATAATGTTTCTTTTTTCGATATTACACTAAAATGATGCCCAATGCCTCCAATTTACAACGTCTAGTTTTTGTACAACTCTTCAACTTTTTCTGTTATTCCTTAGTTCTTCTCCAGGCTTATTTCACGCTCTTGGCTTCCACATACCTCAATATAATTCGTTTCGGTATTACACTAAGATGGCGCCGAACGTGTGACCGAACCCATGACAACACTTTAATTTTGTATAAATGCTACAACTTTTTTCATTGTATCTCATTCACCATAAGTGTTAGGCACGTTCAGCGCTCCTTTTTTTGGCAGTCCCGCCTCAGCAACGAAGCGAGGCAGCACCAGCGCAGAAAAGTACGGCGACACCCAACAACGCGGTAGTTGGGACTACCGCATTCCACCACCCTCTGGACCTGCGATGGAGGGCGCATGTTTGGACCAACACCCACCTTCAACGGAGCGACCCAAGGCCGTACTACCGCACCAACCCACAACGACCGACGAACTCAGGAATTAGGTAGCTTGAGTGCCGCAACCGCCAATATACCAAGATGGCTGCTATTTAGATAACTTAGTATCTCTATGGCTGGAGTGGTGATTGGTTGGTTGGAGCGTGAACTGGATGACTCGTCTTGTGGTTGATGTTGGTGTTAGCAGCTGACACCGTAGATCACAGGTGGAGATGATTGTGGTTGGTCTTGATTGGTGATGGTGGTCGCAGTAGATGGGTCAACGACCGCTCTACACCAACTGGTGCCTGCGCTTGGGGGGCGTAGGCTCGAACTCCACTACCAACCATCTCAACCTCATCCGACCTGCTCCGGGTAGTTACCGGGGCCGTGATTATCACTTCCTTTCCCATCCAAGTCCCTGAGCTTGAAGCTCCCCAGAGCACCCACCCACCGTCCCCGAAATTCGCCGGCGGTCCGCCACCACGTCCAACCAACACTTATCCTCATCCCAATTCCCTTCTTCTGAAAGAAACCGTTTTTTACACCATCCATTCCAATACCCACTACCAATAAACCTTCCTATACTTAATCCTGCTTCCACTTTGGTACGGGGCACCCAACAAAGAGAAGGCCTCACCCAACTTCAAGAGGCGTTACCCAACTTCAAAGAGGCGTCCATCAACACCGAAGAGGCGACCACCATCACCAATCAAGACCAACCACCATCATCTCCACCTATAATCTACGGTGTCAGCTGCTAACACCAACATCAACCACAAGACGAGTCATCCAGTTCACGCTCCAACCAACCAATCACCACTCCAGCCATAGAGATACTAAGTTATCTAAATAGCAGCCATCTTCGATGGCAATTTTGTTGATCGACGACATTCTATATTAGTTTTCAGCCAAATCTATCTCCCTCCTGCGAATGCGACTTCACATAAACATCAAGAAATGTTCTGACGCTCATTCTTTCACAGAATAGCAGTTCTCTATAGATACTAGTCACCGGGTACTAGCATTTCAAGTTTTCTCAAATACCATATATGTTCCACGGCAATGGCTCCAAGATCCAATTTTCTGTCTGTTCTCATGACATTTCTCACCTCACACACTAATTCGTCACAACTCACTGACAATTCAAGCTAAGATCAATTTCGTCTTCCGTCGCCGTCGCTGGATCTAGGACTTTTTTGAGTAAACACGCGTGATTAAAGATTTGGTTTTAGTGATAGAGAATCAAATCTATCGCAACAAAACTCAGATTATGCTTTTTAGGCATCTTTAAGTAGCTAAGCAGACAGTAAATTCCTTCCGCAACTCATACCCTTCTAAAACTCTAAAGTGAGTACAGATTGTCAGATTGACGCTACAAGAATTCTTGGTCAAAAACTGAATTGTAGTATATCGCGCCTTTTTCATTACGTTGGCAACATCCAGTTCGTGTTCGATCATATCATCAAACAGCAATCAGATTCGATTTCAAATAGATCTTACTTAATCCAGTCCTCTTGTTCTGCTTGCCCAACGCCGAGGTGATATCTTCTTTATTATCTCCTGCCAGTTTTCTCTATGTTGCGCTAAATCCTTTGCCTCGAACCAATTTATATTTATCCTTTGCAGTGCTAGCTCCCACCATTTGATTCCAGTTCTTCTTAGGTCGACCTTTATTTATTTTACCAGCCATTTTCACTTCCCATATCTTTCTTGGTGTGCTTTGCTCCTCTATTTCCTTAACTATAGGTTTTACCTCTAACATGTCTCAATGTGAAAGTTTCTCATACGACATCTACTCGCTGCTACTATTGTTCTTAAAAATATCATCTGATTGGTTTAAATTTCTCTTTTTGTTCTCTCGGTAAGAGTCAAGTTCCCGTTTCCGTTTGAAACTATAGGCACATAAATACAGTTGTATATTCTGACCTATGTTTCTCACGATACTTCTTTTTTCTTTATTAGAGTAATATTTCCAATACGCCAAACATCCTGTTGTTTGTTACGATTCTTCCATATCTCCTGATTTGTTAATGATCGCTTCAAAACATTTAAAGAAGGTCACTCCACTCCAACGTGTGTGGATAACCAAGGATTAACATGTTCGTCAACGTATCAGTGTCGTGAGAATTAAATGACAAACTTTTTCAACTTAGACGTCGAAAGTAAGTCACTATATCGTTTAATTAATGTTACTTTACGGTTGACAAAGTCACGTTAAATACTTAATCAAAATATAACAAGACTATCTCAACCAGACGCGTTGATTCGATCACATTGGCGTATTTTCAACATTTACGTTGTTTTTTAATTTAGAGACTGCCATTATTTTTGTTTTGACCGTCTAGTTCTTTTAAATTGCGCTGCAATTCATTCCCCGATTTCGCTACTAATACTGTGTCATCAGCAAATGCCAGTATATTTAAGTAAGTGTATTCATTTGATGATATGTCCACTTACTGGACTTAACTGCAATTCCTGAAATATTTAGCAAAAGTTTGTAGTTCCAGCATCAAACACGTTTCTGGTATCCGTCCACAAAGTTGCCAGTTACAGAACAACCTTCGTAAACGTCACATCAAAACTTGCTCAAAATGTAGTTTTTTAGCACGTGGTTCTCTGAAGCTAAAGAGAAATGAGCAATGTTACGTATTGGAACGCGCGACAATCGAATGTACCAGAGAAGTCTCGAACTGTCCAGTCCTTCCGACCGTCGAATGTGCGAGAAAAGGCGCGAACCTTCTAAGCTCATCGAGAGAAACAAGGTAACAATATATATACTCCAGCGGGAGGAAGCCTCCAGTTCTGCATTGAATAAGCTCGTAGTTACAAACGACATAAATGTGTAATTAGTGATATAAATAAATTATTCTGTACATACAGAAATAAATAAATTTAGTGAATATAAATATAAGAAATAAATTATAATAGACTTAGTTGAAATAAATATTAAAAACAAAATAAACGTTTTATTAAAACGTTGCAGTATTCTCTCAATGTTGAAGTTTTTTCTTCCTAGCATCCCACAATTCTTAATTTCTTGTTATTTTTGTTGTTTCTGTTCTAATACAATTCTATACATATTTTGTATTTTTAAAAACAAGAATTTGCTTTATTATTTGAAAAACAAAATTCAATTCATTGTTTGTCAAAGTGGAACATAAAGGTTGTGGTAATGTTGCCAAACAACGTTTTGTAATTTTTTAGTAAAACACCCTGTATAAAATACCAAATATCAAGGAAACAAGATTTCTGTAAAATAATGCAACTTCATTAACAAACATAAATGCGTTTCTACTGTAAGAAGCTTTCTTAAGGAGTTAGTTATTATTCTAACAACGCTGTTTACATTGCAAACCAGAGCACCATAATTAAATTCCCGTGGAATTAATTTATTAATTCTAGAGAACTGTCAAACCTACATACTGGCATAATAATTGACAACACAAGAAGATGCATCGCGTTTGAACCAACATATTAAATATATGCAAATTTATATAATTAATTATTCCAACAGATTTTATATTCTATTTGTTAACGTCTATTTAAAAAAACAGTTAAACAACAAATTTCCTTCTCACACATATTATTAAAATGATTGCATTTCAGGAGCATCATATTTTCCACTTGTATATATTTAATTAGATTCAATGAAAAAAGTAATAAAAGGAAGGTTAAAATTAAATTGATATTAGCTACACTAAATCGTGCACTGTTTGATGAATTACTAAAAATTGAAAACATTGCCTGAAAGCATACTTAACCACCGGTTGACTGATCACGGCACTCTAGTGCAATACGTACTTTCTGGTCTGTAGTGGAATAAACTCTGACAAGCCCACCACCGTCGATCTAACTTTGAGATCGATTTTTTTAACGTCATCGAGCTTTAGTCAACTCATGTGTTCATATCGCTGACAAAATCAACATGTAAACTTTAAAATAGTAAATGTCGGTAGGTCTCTCTGAAATTCAATTACCTACTGATCTCAACTTCATAACCGTAGTAACTGTAGCGGAAATTTTGAAGTGCATGTCTGCTTTTATCATGGCAGAACATAATTATATTTGCTTTTATTTTTAAAAATAATAAAACTTTCGTAAATAACTAAATTTAGCACTTTCTTCTAATCTCAACGTAACATAAAAAGTGGCATGTTTTTTACTGAGCTTCAATTAAAAACTTCACGTTACTTTTATAAAAGAATTTCATAATTCTAATTGACATTAATTGTGCTGTAATTATAAGGACCTTCGTTTAACAAAAAAAAATCTTTGAAAAGGTTTACGTCCGTAAGGCACAAACGGAACCCCACGGAATCTCATAGTTTAATGAGATCTGTCCAGCCTACGATTTGTTGTTAATTACCGTTAGATAACGTCGCATTGCAAAACCCACATTTTCTTATTTATCTATAACTTATGAGAATGCCATTTCAAAATGAAGACAATGCCATTATTCATTTCCTTTTGCGATTTTGTCATACAGAGAAATAAGAGAAAACGAAGAAAAATAAATACGTCTATACAATATAAACAAATTATTCTCTTGTTGAAGTATTACAAGATTGAATACTAATAGTTATTATCAACACAACATACTATTCTATAGTTGTTGTTATTAAATGCATATTAGTTTTCTTAAGTGACGACAACGTTTTCGATTTTTAAATTCTTCATTAATTTATCTTTCAGCTGCAATTTCCATATTATTTAATGCCAAGAATTAAATTATTTTTTATAAATCGATGCTGATAATTTATTTGTTAAAACATACCAATGCCACCTCCTATACCTATCGGAAATAAAATAAGTAGGACAATCCGTGTAAAATTAAAATCAAAACAATACAGTACGGAACAAGTTTCTCTTAATTAATATTTGCTTTGGGTATTTATATTAAATACATAACCAAAAATTATTCTGAAACAATCTTCAGGTAAATAAAAATGTAATATAAAGAGCGTGAATTTTATTTTAGACAAAAATAAGTTATAAAAATCTAAATAAGAAAAATATTTTATATGAACATGGATTACAAGAATTCTAAGATAAAGAACGTTTAATCTAGAATAGTAATCGTCTTTTTAAATTTAGAAAACAATGTAATACGCTAAAATGTTAATTCTTTGCATAGTCACTGTAAAGAGTCTTTTTGCAGAAGAAGCAGGTACCCTTCTTAAAAACAAAGTTATTATGTCTACTATTGAAATAATTAATAATTGTGTTGTTTCTTATATGTTCAAGTTAAATCTTTCTCGTGAGATGCATAGTCTTCGAGTAAAATTTAATTTTTTCGTTCTTTGTTGTACTTATTGATGTATGGACCCTTTTTTCTTACTTTGACATATAAAACATGTCACTGATATAGTTCAAGAAAGATGTTATTATAGTCAGTAATGGCTAAGGTGCTTTGCTAAATTCTACATAATTATTGCAGGTCTCTATTCTCTGACAAATTCCATAGTGGTGTTTCGAAATAAACTATGCCTGCAGGACATTTCTATTCACCTGTTGCGTACATCTCTAGTCCAACATTTTATGAATAGGTCAACTTTTCTTAGGACATTTACAAGCACATACTGATAAGATAGCAAGAAAAGGTATTACGCCGTATAGCAATGTCAAGACAGCAATCGGTAATGAGAAAAGTGCGCCATGTGTCGCAAAAATCCTACATCAGAATGAATACGTATGACAATAAAGAATTGTTCAGGAAACATGTCTTCCATACAGCAAACCCCAACTCAGAAGATTAGAAGAAGTAAAGGTAAAACTCTATGCTTCCATCAAACAAGTGTCACAATGCATCTCAGAGATCAAAGAGGCTATACCTACCAAGTCATGGCAGCAAACATAAATAAATAATCCTATTTGAATTTATCAGACAATTCTTATCTCTCAAAATCACCTTCTTCGAGTACATCTGGATGAGTGACATGTATACCCAAACCTAGTCATTCTACTATCCATCTTCGGAAAAGATTTCAAGCCAAAGATTTTCTAAAATGTGAAACTGTCATTCATCAACTAAAGAGAAACTGAAATTGCAATCGCGAGATCATTTTGGAAACTTTTCTTGATATCGAAAAAGCTTTCCGTCATACCTTCTACGAATCTATGACAACTACGGTGACAACATGTGGCATGGAAGAAGTCTACAACAGTCAACACTAATACTTCAAGAGAAAATGTTATCAAAATTTCTGTTTATTCTTTTCTAGTTGAACAGGCAGGTTTTCATACCCAGATAAACTAGTCATACTCTTCTCGGGAACAAATACCAAGACTATCTCAGAAATGATGCAGACAGTTAGACATAGTGAAAGGTTGGTGCATCAAGGAGAACCTTGGTATTAATCTGAAAAACTGGCATCCTTCACTACAAAAGAAAAACATAGACAAACTAAAAGTGCAAAGTTTTTTCAATTTA
>VTPC01090212.1:107286-128349 GCA_011009095.1 Ignelater luminosus | reverse complement strand
TATTTTACTATTTCATTTTTCCTTATTCCGAGAATTTTGTGGTTAAAGTCAAGGCAGCAGACATAAATCGAGCTTTTTGACACTAAATGCAAATTAGCTTTACACGGCTGCTACAGGTCAAACCCGTAGGAATGAGTAAATTTCTCCACCCTTTGCGTTTACCAATAAATGCAATACTGCCGTCATTAGGGCGAATCATTTTATCGAGGGGAACCAACGTCACAAGATGGCTTCCGCTTAACGCCTCTTCTCGCTTGAGAATTTTCAAAAAGTCTAGCTTGAGTCCTCGACAAGAACGCGTTGCGTTCCTTCCGTTCTCCAATACCTGGAAATCTTCCCCTTGGAAATTTTTGTAGTTACAGGCTTCAATAGTTTGGATAAATCTACCAAGGTTATCTAATTTAACCTGAACCGAACATATTTTTTCGGATTGGAAGCGGGTCGCGTTTTCAGTGCATCGAACACAAAGATTTATCCTGTATTTCAGGAGGATATAGTCAGTGTCTCGTTACCTATTTCATATTTGAGTTTAGTTACTGGATTATACAAACAAGGTGTTGTCGTTATTATTATTCTCGTAAAAGAACTTTCCGTATCGTTCCGTCAAGCATATCTGTATGTATCTGTACATAGCTTTGGGAATCCCCCGCCAGCAGCTGTTTGATCCAGTTTTGGTGGTACATCGTCTCCAGTGCGCGACAGAGTTACTACAGCAGCTGTATCTTTAGTGTGGTGAATTTAAAGTCAATGTAATGTTTTGTGCAAGTGTTTACAACCATCTGCGTGATTATGTAATTATCGCTAAGCCTATGTGGATTAAATATTCCGTATTGGGATTCACTATTAGCTGTAAGTTTATTTTACCTTATAAATATATTTTTTAAGCTATCGAACACTTATCAACGTTCTTGATAAGAACAATCTGTGCGTTTCGTAATACAAAATGAGCTGCGATGTTATTATAAGCCTCGCAAAGAGTTGTTGTTAATTATTTAACTTAAAATATAAGAAGGTATTTTTCTGTCGCTTAAATAATGAAAACCAAATGGTTAGATTCTACAGTTTAATGAAATTACTGAGTCCGTTAAACGATATTTAGCAACGGTCCAGATATTTGTTTATCGTCTTGTTTACGTTTAACTTTTATTAGTGTCAAACAGAAAACGAATGCTTGTGTTGCATTCGTCATCATTGTACTATCTTTGTATCGCATCATATTATTGTTTATAAATATTGTACCGATTAATATTCACTATTTGTTATTTGAATTTGCACACTGGAGACCAACAAAAGCTATTCAATAAGTATTGTGTTACCGATCAGCTGTCGCAGTAGGACCCCCTTCTTTTCCGATCCCGTAGACCAGAGCAGTTGATCAGTCTTAGGATCAGTTGGTCATTTATAGAGGTCAAAGTTAACTAAGACTGGCGCTCTCTCAATTACAACCCTTTCGTTATCGCTCTTGGCCGTTAGCCCTCTCTATGACCCCGGCCCAATCTCCGATAAAATCGAGCAAGTCGTTTCTTAAGGCATACCGATATTATTTTAAGCTACATCATTTCTCAGGGTCACTAAACCCATTTTTACACGTAACACTTTATATAAGAGATGTCACAAGAAGCACGCGACAGGCAACCAGGGAAACTGTTTTGGACACAAGCAATGATAGGGACTAAAATGTAATGCAAATTGGTATACCCAACCTACCCACAAACACACTAACATGAAAACATCGTCACAAACTCATTATATTTAAAATGAACAGCGATGCTACTTATGTCTACAAGGCAGAATTTCCATAAACCTCATAATATCCAGATTGGCTGAAATAGAAGGTAACATATGGAGAATTCTCTAAACGCGCCACAGTTATTTCAAGATACACGCTAGTGATGTCTGTCTTCAGAAAAATTATAGGAGGAACCATCAGGTCAGAAGAATCCGCATCAACTTATAGCCATGTTACCTTAAAACCACTAACAGCTACCAGATAAACTCTAGCTAACCACAACAAAATGACCCTCGAGTGAGTCCTAGGGCATAGACTGTAGTGGCAAAACTGATAAACGATCACTCCACCCTAAGAAAACATATTGCATACGTTGGGCATTCATACAGGAAACCGAATATATGTAAGACTGTGCATTGAAGAGGAACAAACAGTCTCTAGAATAATTTTTGAATGTACAGCCTTGAAACCATGTAAATTTAATCTTCAGGGGAGATTCCATTTCAGTCACTAACTAGTATGTTTTAATCATTCAATGAACTCTTAAGATGCAATATTCAAAATGTTAAGAAAGGCAAATAATTAAGTAACAAAATTAAATAAGAAAACAAGTAGAACATACAAATTCAGAAACACAAGCTTGTCAGTTGCTTTGCGAGAATACTAATGTAAAATAGCATCATGGAACTGCTTGGAGCCAAATAAGATCATATCTGAATTAAAAAAACTGGGAGAAAAGGTCTCAGAAGTTGAAAGAATAACATAGAAGCAATATCGTATCTCAAGTCACGTAACGACTGATAAATCACAAACGACAACAATATTAATATTATAAATTCCAAACTATTCACACTTTTACAGTTGTGCCAGCCCAACCTGATATTTCTATGTATTCTAACGGTGATAGCAGTAGCTGTAGCAAATAGTACGTCAAAGATTTTCGTTTTATAGCGCACTTCATTTCCAAGATAATAAAAATACAAGTATCGATGTAACGTTAATAATTTTCTGTAATAAGAACGATCGTCTAAAAGCAAAAACACCCTGTATATAGTAATAATTAAAAGGATTCAATCAATTTAACGTGTCCTTACTAAAGTTTAGTGGAGAATAACAATCCTATCTACTTTATAAAAAGAAAATAGGAAATTTGCATTAAGAGAACACAGTTTAGGAACAAAATATGTTATGTTTATAGTAACATAAATTTATATGTAAATAGTAAAATAAAAAGTAGTTCGAAATTTAAATGTATGTGGTACATACACTTACTACATCCTCTTTCATTAGCTACTATTACGAATGCAGTTTAACAGAAAATACGCTTAGTAAGATAAAATGTCCAGTATGTGCTACTATAGTGCCATAAATATTAATATACCTCTTATATATGAGCATATGTTAAACATTAGACTACATAACCGACCACAGCAATGCGGAGAAATAAATTAGACATGAGGTGCAAACGTCTAAGATCTTCATGTCTGCAATTCCGCGTACGTTAAGAAGCATACTAAGCTAAATTGAGTCTATCATAAATTTGCACTTGTGAGACACTCAATGGGAAAGTTAATACTTCCACACAAATAAAAGCTAAGGTGTTAGATGCGCATAAAACATTATGCATTTCTTGAAGTAAACGAGTGGTTTTGTTACAATTTAAAACGTCTACGCACAGCAGATCAAAGATCTCCGCCGTTTTGTGTCTATCATTTAATATAATTTTCAAAAGAACCTAAGTTGGGCAAAAAACGTCGTTAATACTTGTTGCGGCTGTAATAAATTGTATAACAAAATGCAATATTATGAAAAACTGACTTGCACATTTCATTTTTTTTTTTTGAAAACTATAATCAGTATACGTTGATTGCATTTTTTAATTTGCAAGGTACACACTTTTTCTGGTCTTTTTTTGTACAATTTACAAGACAGGAAATTACAAACAGCTACTGCGGTAAGTTTGTTAAGTAGAGAATACATACACATATACAGGGTGAGTCAGTTATATGCATATTTAGAATAATTTTCATAATAGGAGAGATAGCAAACAAGTTTTTTATTAAATATTGTATGGTTCCTCGAGCACTAAATTTTGCTGTATTAGACTTTTCCTTTCACTTATCAATTTATTTTTTTAAATAACTTGGTATATTTTTTGTTAAATAATTTTGATAGTTCTCTTGGAGGGTTTTTCTGCTTAGTATATTCCAAATAATTAACCGTACCGTTTGTGTTATTTTAGATATAGCAGCGAACCATATTGTTATGCACAATATTGTGATTTTCTTTTCACTTACAATTAGCACGGCTAATTGCAATTCAAATAATTAAAGACATCATCAGCAAACATGGCAAGCTAAAGATACTACAGGCAAAAATGATTAATAAAAGCAGACCAAAGATTAATCCTTTTAGGACACCGCCTTCTACTGATAAGCATGTAAGATCTCCAAATTTCTACCTATGGAAAAATTATGAGTATTGGAAATAATTATTTAATCAAATCTGTACTGATCACTAATTTGCAGTGCAGGTATTAAACCCTACTCTATCAAAATCTTATTCAATACCTAGAAGTTTAAAAAATAGGTACAAGGGATTTTTTAGAGAACATAATAATGTTGGTAAGATACTGATAGGTCGATAAGAATTTTATACGTGAGACTTTAATGTTAGAAGCTTTTAGTAGTATGTAAATTTTATTAGATTGCTTCGAACAAGCTATTACATTAATTAAACATTACTATTGGTAGTAGCAAGTACAAGCTCAAAACTAAAGTATGCAAATATAAATGTGTCATGTTCGTTTGATTTTGACGGTTTAATATATCTGGAAAATTGCAAAGATGTTTACACTAACATTATGATTTACGCTTGTACAACCTTTTTAATTTGATGTGCATTTATTTTTTGTTTGTTTTGCAAATGAAAAGTGCTATTTACAATGTGATATGCATTTCTTTTCAATTTACACTCATAAAGTCTTTACCGTGCAATTAACTACGCTATTTCTCTCATGCTAGACATATCTTGTTAAGTAGTAAATTATTTTGTTTTCTTTGGTTGCCCATCTATTTATCACATCTTTTATACTCGACTTTTTCTTATTGTGATTGCAAAATACACTTCTGTTAATCACTTTTTTCTGCGTTGTTTCGCAGTAAGAAATTTCCTTTATCGTGCTCTTCCTGTAGTAAAATGAACTCTTATAAAGCGTTCTTACTAAATGAAACGTCTTAAAATACGAGATTGCACTTTATTACCACCACTGCACTGTGATTTCCTCGTTCTAATTGTATTTATTATTCTACTGTCAGCCATCCCTAACACTATTAAACCTTACAATAAGATTAAAAAAACATACCTACTTCTCAGTTTAATAACTTTATCTTTATATCACATTAACACGTACAATGCTACCTAAAAGAAAGAAACGTTCATTAACAATCATCTAACTGTATTAATTTCATTTTACTTGAAGTATATTAGGAGCAGGTGAATAAAATGGTAAAACCGTAAAAAACATAAATACCCACATAGGTACAATTTTAGAAAAAAAAAGACAAAGAATAATAACTGCAAAATGTATTTTCCTTATTATAAACAGTTACATAATAATGATTATTTAGCAAAGCATAGACCTGGAGAACAAGCCACTTCTGAAGGATGGAGCACGTCCTTCATGTGAAGCAGCAGACGGTTGATAGATCAAGATAAGGCGTACTGCTGTTTTTGTTATCCGTTTTATGCAAATCACATTAGTAATCTTGTTTTGAAGCGCGGTTGCTGAAAAAGTCTACTTCTAGCGTGCTGTTTGCAATCCTGTTGCAAATGAGAACGTGATTCGTGGTTTTAAATTATAATTATTGTGATGTTATAATAAAATAATGTATTTAGATGCATACCAAACAATGTAATAAAAATTGCGTTTGTATTTGTTGCACGATCCCATAAAAAACAATGTTTAAGTGTGCCTTCATATTTCTAGAGCAAGATTTAAATGGATAAAATCGACCCTGATATTAAAATATAGGTGCCTCGTGATTCGATTAGTAATTTTGTTGTTTACTTTCTACATAGTGAGTGTGTTGCGATTTTGAACACTAGTCGATTTTTAATATGAAATAACTTTTTTGCTACTTTAGTATTGGTACTTACGTGATTCGAATTATGTACTTGTTGGTGGTTTAATCGATACAAGAAAATGTAACAGCGCTACACTGAAACTGGAATATTCTAATATTAGCCTGATTTATAATACCTTTTGTGTGTAAAGCCGCAAACAGACCAAAATCCCAAATTCTCGAAGTGTTTACAAACTATTCGCAAACAATTCACGTAAAAAATGAACCTATCCTTCAAACGGCCTTGGAAACAGATAGTAAACAGGTGCAAGGATTTTTAAAGTGTAGTACGTTCTACTTAAAGCACTTACATTACAAGATAAACTGCAATAACCTCAATGCATTGCCCGATAATTTCTGTATCTTTATTATGATAGTTATTTATCTTAAATTCCAAACTAACTGTACAAATGACCTATTTACTGAAATTTTTGTATCAGTTCCACTTAAATACAACTGATGAAATACTTATACTTGATGTTACAGAATATTAAGCGTAATCGTAAAGCAACAGAAAAGTTATACTAGCAGCGATATGACTGCTACTACTCTTCAGAAATCTTATTGAATAACATAGCAAATGATTTCTTTCATTTTTTCAATTTTGTCAAAAAAGCAGCATTGGTTTCATGTACCCTTCATTTCTCTTTTGTCAATTATTGCTTATTAACGTTCTTGCACTTAACAACATTAGACTAAAGTGTTTAATTCAACTATTACTTAATTATAATTTTATATATGTTGCAGATTTCCTTTAAAATAAAATTAATGTTAATTAAATTAACATAAACTATTAATTTACTTATTAAACTCTTTATGTACTGCAAATCACATAAATCAACCTTAATCCTTTAATCCAGTAATAACATCATTAAAATGTAAAATGTAAACTAATAAGAAATTCTAAAAAAGGTAGAAATCAGTATAATGAAAATTTAATGCAGAAAAACAAAATTCAGTACCATAGTTCACATACTAGTGCAATACCAATTTGACATTCACAAGAAGTACTACTACGAATCTGGATGAAGATTTGTTACAAAACGTTAAAGACCAGCAATCTAACTTATTAAATTTGCACGGGAGTGTTGAAATGAGGCACTACTACAGTATTAAATTCATGAATAATATTACAATGATCGCACTGTAGAATAAAAGTTAGTTCTAAATTAGAATGAAGCATTTTGTTGTTGCGTTAACTTTTGATCTGGCTGAAAATTTTTACCATTTAAATTGGTTTGATGCTTTGCCAAATATCTTAAGTGACCCTACGATAATTTTATAATAAATATTTAATTGGCTGCTAACCAATGTAGCAAATCAACTTTATACTATCATATAAGCGTTTAAAGCTAATCACAATTATGTTATAATTAATAATAACAATAATAATGGATATCACTATTTTAAACAGTTATTAAGATGCGTTCCATTCAGTTTATTGCAAATATCTCATTAACCACATTTTATTAATAAAATTGATCCTATTTCTATTGCAATCACAATTATCCTTTGTTGCAGTACTTTTCATCCCTTGAGCTACCGAACAAAAACAATACCAAAGTCACTACAGTGCTACGATGGCGTTGCTTGCAGTACTTCAATAATTTAAATAAATCTCAAACACTTCCCCAGGTTAGTCACAGCAGTATTTCATATTAAACTTTTCAAACACCACTGCCACTTTGACGGTGCTTGTAAAAAAAGAGCAGAATTTTTAAACGGGATAAAACCTGCGATGAGGCATCAAAAACAGTTAGTTGCACTCCAATTATATTTTGTCCAGATTTTAGCTTACTCTACCCATCCAACTCTAACTCATTACAATTAGAAATGAAGGGCTAATTGCATCAACGATTTCATTGTCATCAAAATTGACAACCAAAGGCCTATAAGTGAATTATGGTTTTTCAATCTACAACAAATCCTGATGGCAATTAAATCGTCGGTGCAATGATCTTAAGTTACAATTAGCCCTATAAGAAAGAGTCCTGATCGATGGTGGCACTGCAAACCACAACAATGATGTTGAGTCTGAAGACAAAGTGAACTTCACTCTCAACTTAGCTACTGGAGTAGTTTGCTGAATATTCTTGAGGAGTGGTATATTCAAAATAGGGTCGATTGTTTCAGGATCGATCAAGAAGATTAAACTGAAGTTTACACTTTTACATATTCCAAATATTTAAGTTCGGATTTACAAAAGTAACATTTTTTATGTCCAAGGCACGAAATATGTGCATGTATATGCACGGAAAATTAATCAAATATGCACTAAATTGTTCAAAATATGCAATTAAAATGTTGAATGCAAATATAAATTAAAAACTTTTATTTAGCGTTGGTAATCTATTTATGTTATACAAAATCTCTAAACAAAAGTACAATAAAAAAAATGCAACAGATACATAGGAATAATCGGAATATTAAAATACAATTAAATATTTAATGTTCAAGTTAAGAATGAGGATTTTCATTGTATTACCGAGTGCCCACAATTTTTAAAAATAGTCTTACTCGCAACTAAAGACCTACTGCAGTAGGCTAGACATCTCGGTTTAAAAACAAAAATCCTTTTTAAGAAACAATTGTTAACTGCTCAAAATGTTTTAAACAAAACTTGGCACTATGTAATACCTATATAAAAAATTAACTGTGTGGATAAATTCATTAATTAAAATATATGCACAATTGACTCAAATATGCAAAATATGCAAATTTATTTTGATGTCATTTATTTGTATTGTATTAAATACGGATAAAAACAAAAGCATTTTCTTGACAAATCTATAGTTACAAATATGTATTTGCATAAAATCCGTGCCTTGGTTACGTCCAAATGTAAGTCCAGCCTCACGCAACCTATCAAAAACTTTGTTAAGGATCTTGAGACGTTTTCCGAAACTGAACGTGCAGGTAATTACATCACTTAAACACACAAAGACGAATGGTTCCAATTCAGAACTCAAAGCATAAATAAAACGTTTCCACGTGGATGATGCATTATGCAACCTTAAACGAATTCGTCGAAATATAGTGTAAGGCTATAGGACAATGGTGTAACTAAAGAAAAGGAAACAATTATTATAGATCAATTCGTAAGCAATGTTTTCATCAGGTACTGTATGAAAGATGTTAGTAAGGAAGAATGGCAAACAAAATAACTTGTCAAATCTGCAAATGAGCAGTTCCTTCTAAGCACTACAAGTACTTGGATCGCATAACAGAATTTGTTTGCAGGGTAATAATAAACTCGGGTAGGTGATTTGCTTAATGCTTGTTTTACCAAACAAACAAGCATTTCCAGGCCTGTAAGTGTTTTATCATTCTGGAGTCCTTCCATCTCTTGCCCTAAATCTCTGTCCCCTATACAAACATTGACTTTATACCTCGAATACACATCACTTCAAAATATGGGGCCTGAATTTCCAGTTTTTTCACTTGTTAGTTGGTTAGTTAGTTGCTGTATACTCGTTTTTAACTCGTTGACTTGCTATTTTCTATAACTTTTCCTTTCTCTTATCGTGCTAACCTCTTCATACTTATAAATCCGCTCTGGTGTTCTTTCTATGCTGTACAGTAGCCTTCTTTGTCCATGTATGGGGAGCGGCGCAAACCACTCTCCATTTCTTCTCAATCTACTTCACAGTGAGATCTGTAAACAAGATATTTACTCTGGCCAACTACAAACGCCTGGTAGTTGTCACAAACAGAAAGTTGTGAAATCGTCAGATCTGAAGGTTTCCCGTCAGTTCTGGTAATGCTGCTTGTAGCTGTGCAACATTTTTCCCAATGTTTCTGTTAGTTCCGAGTAGATTGTTAGACCCTCTTTGGTGAAGGAAGATTCTGTGCTAATGAGAGTGCAGCTACTACAAATGGAAATAAAAAGTGTAGGGTAAAGAATCGTGTTAATGTTGCATTGCCTACAAATCCTCCTCAAATTCATTGTATATTTATAGTTCCTAAGTATGGTATTGCTGATAGGAGGTTGGCAATTACAGTACCTCCTCAGAATAATATTTGACCTCATGGTAATACATACCCCAAAAAAGTCACGAGTCTTACCAATAAAATTGATGGAATAAGTAAATAATGCTGTGGCATTATCAAGATGTGCAATCTCCTTTAAGTAGATATATTAAAAGTAACAAAAATATGGTATTGTGATTGTTGTTGTTTTGCGGCTGAGGCTTCAAGCCGCGATTCCTTGGATTTCGTGGCTTCAACTACTACGGTCATTTTGGCGCCAACTAGAATTTAGCCGAACCCCAGGTTTTCCAACCTCGGTAGGTATTTAAACGCGCAACTCATCGTAGTAGGGGCGTATACAGAAAAAAAAACTGATTTACACTAATATCTACATATTTTAATGCAGCACTTGAACATCTTGAACATCGAGCAATACACACAGAATAATCCTACCTTAACTTATTCCTTGAGCTCAAAAAGATTAAGAGTATTTAAGAAAAGTTTAGATTTCGTCAATCTGATGTTCTTGAGGAATTACCAAAAACAAAGAAAATGTAGCAACATTGGATGGAATCCCTAAGAGTAAGTTAAACGCCAGACATTTTACATCAACGATTGGGACCCGGAACATCTGGCGGGCCATCCTCACTACAGTATTTAAATGTTCTGATAAATTTGTTTACATTATTCCTAAAATACAAAAATTGTATATTTTAAAAGGGTTCGATTCAGATTTAAATAGTTCAAAGGTTCTTGTGTTTAGATCTGTATACGCTTAGGTTTTTTTTATATCCAACGCATCTATGTACAATCATTGATTATGATTTGTATACGTAAACTGATATCTGTCAGTAATGCATTCTGTTTTACTCGAAAACAAGGTAACATACAAGAAAAATGTAAAAGCAACTTTTTCCCTAAATCGAATGGAATGGCGTAACATTTTTTTTGCTTCATCTTAAATCTCTGTTTCTGAAAAGGATATTCAACGCAAAACAGTAGACGCCTTCTGATATTTAGCAATCATTCAGAAATCATCGTTTCTATATCATATGCTGTTTCTGAGTGTCTTTTAAAACGGATATACTTTCAAATAAAAGTCTATTATACGAAACGAGACTTAAATCAGAGTTAAAAATCGGCTGTATAAGTTTTTCCTTATTTACAGTATTATACTGTTACAAAAGTTTAAACGTACAGATAATTAGACAATTATTTCTGGCCTTTCTCATCAGAATTTAAAAAAATAATAATACCTAAGAGGAAGTTTGACTGCTTGATTTTGAAAAGCAACCACCTGTATTAAATTATTACAGATACCTTTTATCGACATCACAAAAAAGTTGATACAAATAAATGTCATTCGAAAGACGAAGGTTGATATACTCTTTTATAAAAAATAAATTTATGAAATAGGCAGAACGACATGCGTCTTTTACAAAGAAATGTGTTTATTCTTATTTAAAAATTCTGCCCATAGTTTTCTTTTTTGGAAAATATTTATATAAAGGAATAGTTTGTTCTAAAATAAGAAATATTTCACTTTTATTAACAAAATTCAAAAGATAGTCTTTAAAGAAGTTAGAAAAGGCGGAAGGCTGTTTTTAAAAGGGTTTCACAATTGATGCGGACGGTTAAGGTAATGTAAGAGTGAATAAAAATGCAAAAGTAAATGCAATCATGCGCTTAAGTTGTAAAAACAAGGTGAAAATTTGCATCAATCTAGTATTTTGTACCTTCACATGTTTATTCAAGTTCACGTTACCGTGCATTCCTATTAATCCTACATACTAAAACGATTAACATTATAAGTATTACGGTTCTATTAATATACCTACACCGCGGTCACATTTAACCACATCGAACTTTAGCCTTTTACCGCACTTTATACAAAGTAGTACATACCTACTGATTATTTTAATGCCAGTTTTCAAATTCAAAGAATACCTTATTCCATCATATTATACTATAGTATACCTTTCTGCAATTACATGAGAATGACCATTAATTGCGATCGTGCAATGCACACTTTTTATAGCCACTAACAGCCTGGGTCATAAAACTTGATGAGATCACTGAAACAAAATCACTAATTTGCGAGCATTGTTATTAGACTAGGCTAACAGGGCGACCGGCGGCGCCCAGCGATTGATTTGTTTGCTGAAGTTTACATTCCTATTCTGTACAAATACTCATTAAATCTTCAGTAATAAATCCTCAAATTGAAAAACAAAATTTATAGGTAATGTAAAATATCTTCTGTAGCACGGTGTGTTAATGCAGCCATCAGAGCTTTTTACTCCTGTATCTAATAACATTTGTCGATTTATGTTAAGTACGTGTTTGCAGTTGAATAACTCTGTATTTCATGAAACCTTGCAATCTATTAAATTAGTCAGTTAGTACGATGAAATTCATTGCTCTGTAGCCTTTGATGTCGTACGTTTGTGATTTAATTTCACTAATTGTTAAAAGACTAAAAAGGAAGATAAATTACCAGAGCGGTAACTATCTTCGGTTAGCTAGGTATTCGTAATTAGAGGAATGAAATTCAAAGTTTCTTTTCGTGATAAATTTAAATCAGTGATAAAACTGCATTGAATTTCAAGATTACCTCGACTTGAGAATTACAGATTTGCAATAAGGGAATGCATGGACAATACTTCCAGGATTTCTCTCCACAATCTGCATATTGGTGAAATTATTACTCTGTAATACTCAAGAGCTTTATACGGATACCTAATAGAGAAACAAGTAATGGTAGGGTACGTTATTTACTCTGCTAACTCAAACGAAAATTGGCTCATAGTCGCTTCATTACATATATGCCGTTATGAAACTGTAAGGTAGCTTTATGAAGAGGAAACAAGGCAAACCTGCAAAACCTTGGTTTGAAAAGATTGTAGTTGTTTCCAAGAATCAGCATAGTCACTACAGAGCAGTATTGGACGGATTTTAGTCAGACAACGATTAACGATTGCAATTAAAATTTTAGTTGTTAATCGTCAAGATTAATTAACTCGTAAATCGTTCGTGACTCGATTAGCAACTACGTTTCTAATCGTAATCATTAATGGTAGTACGACTAAAACTTGCCCAACACTGTTGCAGAATGGCTCATACATAGAGCCCATACATAGCCATTTAAAAGAAGTTCTGCAAATGCTTTTCCATCTCTGCAATCGGAATATGATTCTACTGCTTTTCATATCAATGTGTTGCAATGATGATGAATAATAAACTGTAAACCCAAAAGCTTACTTTCGATGTGAACCTCCATGTCTTTCTTAAAGGGGGTCTACAAAGTCACAACAAGGTTTGAGTAATACTTTACAAATTTATTCGGCTTATAAAACAGCGTCACAGTACTTGGCACACTTGGACGTCCATATTTATTTAACTTCCTAAAGGCGCCATGCTTTGTAGCTGCATAACTATTATTAATCTCCATCCTAACCACAGTTTCTTTTTGAACAAGACTGTTCTATTCCATATTCAAAGCATTTTTCATATGCTCCCGAATCTACATAAACGTGCTACAAAAAGCATTTAACAGAATTGAACCGAGTTAACTTGTGACTTAGACAAAAGATTTCCATAACAAGAAAATCTCTATTAAGTAGTAACTATTTTTATTTTTATATTGCAAAACTTTTATTACCTAGCTGCCTGTGATTAAATCACATTCAAATATGGAAATTATTTATTTCAGTTCATTAGAAAAGAATTGATATGTAAATAGCGATCAATGTAATTTTTCTCAACAGGAACGGATTACACAAACATAAAGTAGGTATGTACTTTTACATTAATTTGTAGCAAAATAATGCTATGTAAACCCATCACGTATTATATTAAGATAATCAAAAATCTCTCCGGAATAAGGTTGTACATTGTTTCAGAATCGATGATTTCAGTGGAATAATATCATATGCGACCTAATTAAGGAATATTTGGACTCTTCTGAAAACATGTAATTTCGCTGATTACAAACAACGTTCTTCCACGGAGGTCTTCATATTTTTTTCAACAAAAAGCAATTTAACTAAAACGCAAAATACTTCACAGTACTTCTCCCTGAGACATTGTGAAGTTGACACAGACCTTCCTTGCGTAACATGCATAATATATTCTTCTTGTGCATGCTAACTTAAGCATGAAAAAGCATTTATAACAATGAGAGTTTCTTATTAAGCAAAATTACATTTCTGCTTTTGCTTTTATTTGTGAAAGACAGCAAAAAACGCTTTGGACGTCCTCTTTTACTTTATTATCATTTTATCACTATTTTTATTATTTCTTAATCTATTAATTGATTTATATAAACTCTAATGGAAATGTTATTTATAAAGGGAAATTCGATTGTTTTAATAACATTACTAACAATTTAAAATATTAAAAACCAGATGCTTTAAGACTTTCTTGTACGTACACAGCAATTATATAGTTTCAGCATTATATTAAGAGAGATATGAGCAGAGACTTAAATTTGACAACTGTGCTAAGTTTTATGCAAATTTGTTTCAAACACTAAATTTTTTGATTTTAGACTCATAGCCGATAAAAGGAAATAAATATAGTAGTTGACGTTTTAACCTCTAGCTCTTTGGTTATCACAAATTCTAGAAATATTAGCAAACATTCTTAAGGTGCCTAGTTTCTTTTGAAACGAACAACTCCAGATTGTCAATATCTTGAAACGACACGACATTTTGGCTTTTGTGGGATCAGCACAAGGATTTTAAAACCCAATAGTGAATTTTTCCTATTGACTTCGTCGATATACGTGAACAAAAAAACTACTGAACTAAATCAAAACTCCATCTTTTATTATACAAAATATTACATCTTGGAATACTTATTTCTGAAAACTTGTGATGACAAAATCGAATAAAATATTAGTTCTTTGAGAAATATTTATAACTGTTAACAAGAGCAGCATAATTCACCAAATCTAATTATTTATTAATTATGTGATGTTCGCTGCTTGATAACCAACGTCTGTAATCAGAGTTGTGGGGAAACACAATGCATTGCATTATTTCTATTTATGAATATTTTCATTGTCGGTATATATTTTCTAAGGTTTCATAGTCAATTGATAATCACAAAATACGTAACCATACCAATTTTAAATTCGATCAATAAACACCAGCAGAGTCGAGAGTTACAAAATAATTATGGTTACCACAGTAGTCGTAGTTGCCGACTGAGATGATTACCATCGGCACGTAGCTGACGATAAAAACAAAAGGTTGCCAGCTGGACCGCATTGTGGTACGTGGTGCATATGTCTGTGCAATTTTAGGCGCGCTCAGCGGACCTCAGTGAACGAGTTGCTGAAAATGCAAAGTCACTGAACGTTTTCGTTGCGAAAGTGAATAAAATTGCACCGCTCCTCGGCACTGTCAGCATAATTATGAAAGGTATGCAGTAGACGGATATGATCTTGTATAGTTCTGGCGATCTTAGAGATTGTTGGTTGCACGACGAATACATATGACTTAAGTCCGGACGTTTTAGGTTTTTGCCTCCCACCAGTCTCGCACATGTGGGTATTGCAACGCATGCATTGCTTGTGATATGGTATGACCTGCCTACTTCGTTGGTGGGAGTTGATTTTTGAATTCCGACCTAAAACGTCCGAACTCTGCATATGACCCTTCGCAAAATCTTATCATAGCACGTAAGCGCTATTGTGAGGAGCTCGATAGCGGTCGGTAGAATTACACGGTAACTGTGGAGAAAGGGATACATGCAGATCGCAAACTCACTAACTTCGCGCCCCAGAAGGCGTTCGGTAAGCAAAACCCCAGGAAGAGCAAAGGCAGCACGAAACCCAAAAACAATAGTTCACTTTCTGCCCTGAGATGTGGACGTCATTCGGGCTACGAAATAGAAAGGGTGCTGAGCCAAGTACTTGTGCGACGGCAAGAACAAAATACTAAATCAATGAGAAATGCAAGGATAGAATGTAGTATTTCGTGTGGTTTGCTTATTGGAAACTAGTTCGTTTCATTATCATAAACGGAGGTAACTGCATTGCATAAATGAAAGATATAATTATTGATGATTATTTCTTGTAGGTTTGGACATTATGGTATATTTGCTCCTTTAAATGCAATCTGCTGTTACAAAGTGTTGTATGTCTAGATTTCCGTTTGTTTCTTAAGATTATGTTTGGTGTCCTACAAGTGACAGCATAACATGGTCTTTCCTGTGATTCTTCAGATGTCGTATGACATGACGGTTTGATTTCATATAATTCCATTTACAGATGCCTGTTATAGACTAAATAAACTCGCAGTTTTTCTCTTTTAGCCAATATTCCACTATCATCGCAGCTCTATTATTTGACTACTCTCACACAGTTAGGACCTTCATCGAGTTGGCACCCAATTCTTAGAAGCAGCTTAGGCACAGACAACCGCAATATCCAATAAATTATGCTAGGCAATGCGACATTAATAACAAATTCGACATCATTGAGATGATCATCAGAAGTTCAAGTATCGAAACGTCAGTGGATATACCATTATAATCGTGATTACAAAAGACAATATTTGGGTTTCTAGATACAAAAGACAATTTACCTTAAAAAAAATTTATCGCACTCCAAATAAAAGCAAGAAATAATTTTCTCATAGTGGTCTACCGCTCCATATAAAAATGTGAAGGTTTGGGTAACATTTGAGACACCGATTTTAGTTCAATTGATCTAAATAATGTTGCTAGCAATCTAAGCAGCATTGAGCTGAGAAAATTCTAATGATTTAACCATACAACAGCTGCTAAGAGGTTATAAAGCAACTCTGCATTATTACGAAAGACTTTCCCAGATTTGTAGTCACGAACATCTGTTAGATAGTAACTAACAACAATTCTGATAATTTACCATGGTTAGTCCTCATGTCGCAGAAACAACTGAAGGCGACGTCAGTAATGGATCCTTACCAAAAAGTTATCTCCTTTTCACTAAGTTGGTATGTAGAATTCGTAACAGAAACACAGAAACCAGTATAATAAAATGCAGCAGCAAGATGAATAAAAATAGAAATGATTCCTCAATACAGTGATCGCCAAAAAGCCCACATCAAATTTTTTAAAATTTCTTTCTCCAACAATTTGTGCATGTCCGAAAACTGAAAACAAGCTACTTTGATCTACCAAGCCAGTTTTTGTTTTACTTCTTCTGAAATGACCAAAATGCTAATGCGAAAGGTTTCTCAAACAATCAAGAACAAAAATGTTTCTCAAAAGATAAAACATGCTTTAATAAATTTGATAATTTTTGCAAGCACAAATAAGTATTTGTTTGCTTAAAATAGAAAAATGAAAGATTGACATAAAATAAAAAGTTAAAGAAGCAACATAGTATTATCGGTTAAAGACTTAAAGGCTCTAAAAAAACTAAATAAGTAAAACTAACTAACCAATTTATTATCTTGAATTTACAATCAGCAATAGCAGAGACACGAACAGAAATAGGAAAAAATAGAAGAGTGTAAAACTCTAACAGAAATAAAGAATAAGAGAACATGCAATCTTTGTGAATGAATAAATGAATAAAATAAATCTACTGACTTTAGAATTTTAGATTAGCCTAAATACAAGAAATGATAAAAAGCTATACGAGTTGTTAGGAAACTGAATTTGCCTGGAGAACAACACTTTATTCAAAATCAACCGTTCCGTTTATCTAACTACTTATTACAATAGCCTGAAAAACTCAGTAATTTCTAGGCTATTTTGCAAGATAAATATTGGTTCAATAGAAAAAAATTAGCTTTAGCTAATCATAATTTATAATTTCTTTTTTGTAGCAGACTCTCTAGCATGATTACGAATAAAACGCTAGATGAAACAAAAATGAATGTCGATTAATTTCGTTAAAATATCGCTACAAGCTTAAATGTTTAAAAAGTAAGTAATACCAGCAGTTATTCACGTTCTCACTTTTTGTTCTATTAGCTGTGGGCATGCATCTGCTTCTTTCGTATAAAAGATACCATCTCGCGTTTTCCTAGGAATCGGCATTCTTCAGGATTATTTAGGTATTAGCACGATCCTTATATTTCTGGCATGTGCAATATTTCTCTATTTCTTAACAACAATAAGGGTAACAAATCGTGCGAGCTTCTGCTGCAGGAAATTGCACTAATAAATTCTTGAAATCTGTAGAATGTGCATGATTTCGAATTCGTACAGGATAAATAACAACAATATTTTAATCCAATATACAATGCTAACAAATCTACCTTCTACCTGACGCAAACTAAATTTTCTAGCTGCGGGTTAATTGCACGTAATTAACAAAAGCAATCTTGTGTTACAAACCATTATGCAATGAATGTTCTAGTTTACGTTTATTTTACATATAATTATATCAGTCTGGTCGTCGGAATTACAGCAAAGTTGACAATACGTTCAAAAGGAAATGCATACGCAAAAACCTGTGTTTTGCTCCAGAAACACAGAATAAGTAAATTTGAGGTCGCATTCGACATTCGTCAGAAACCCAGTTCCCAACATTACTCACACTTCTTCCTACACGCACAGAATAATAGCTGACAATACTAAATTAAATTTATACAAAAAAAACCGCCATCATTCTGCCCTCGCCAATAACGTGAAAAGCACCTACTTACTTTAGTAATAACGCTGTAAAAGTTTACAAATTACTTTTAATCCCATCAGACACAGTTAAAACAAGTAAAGATGTGACTTATATCGTGGGAGAGAGTTATTGAACCAATGTCTAAATCCACAAAAAGTTAGCTCCAAGTGATTTAATTACGGTACTGTTAACAGCTAAATTGTCTTAACTGTTACATTCATTTTGATGAAGATTCTAAAAGAAACCATTACGTTTCTACAACCTAACATTAGTTACAAATTCCTATTCCCCAAAAATTAACTGCTAATCAAGTACAACATGCGATGGAAATTCACAAAAATCTTTATAACAGTAAAGTATACCAATTCGTTTAGCAAAATTTAAAATATACCATCAATAATTTATTTTAATAAAAACAGAACATTTTTTATTTTATTAGTATATTTAAAAGTTTCATAATAATATTATGAATGAAATTCTGTGTATCTACAGAAAAAAGTAAGGCTTACATTTTATCTTTTGATAAAACACTGAAATATGAAATTTCCCTCGAGAATCTGCGCTAATCAAGCAAACATGTACATCTTTCTTCTCAAAATAAATTTTTTTAAAAAAGATTATTTTTGTACTGTATTGTAAGTGAAACATGAATGTATAAATAATGAGCAATACTCATATACAGTAAATTAATGCCCGAGTCAGATGCAAACCATTTAAAATTTAATGTCTAAAAAACAAAGGTCGCGTGCATTTCTAATTGCTTGACTGGTCTTCTCAACGTGTAGCAAACGTTGTTAATATGCGACAATGACTCCAGATTGCGAAACGCTATTAATTTACCGTTGCAGTTTAATTCACTACCGAGCACATACTGTCAGTCAAATGTCTTCATTAGTTCTTAAAATAGCAATAATAAAAACTAAAATCAACGCATCTGTAGACATCTTAAGTTCCATAAAAAAGAAAGATCGCTAAAAGTTGAAAAAGAAGAATAAGGTTAATTGTCTAATCATAGGATATTATATTTTTGTTTAATGCTGTTTTTGAAGATTTGCAGCGTATTATTTCATACAGTAAAAAGTGTAGAAAAAGTGTAACAGAGAAATTATTAACAGTTAAACCTACAAATGACAGCCTTTATATTAAATTAAAGCAAATCAACGAAAATAAGGTTTATACTTTAAAAAGAGATTTTATGACTTCAAAATGCTTCTTAATAACGCTATGATAATATCTTTATGGGTATCGAACAGTGAAATTCAAACGATTAGTTGGCAGTTCCACTATACATTAGGAATTATCACTGATTGAAAAACTAAGTGGGTTGTAGAGCAAATATTTCTTTAATTAACTAAAGAATAGAGAACAAATGGAAAGTATCTAGCCCAGTCTTTTAAAGATCAAAGAGTTCAAGATGTTTTAGTAAATGATAAAGTTGTGTGCTAATTTGATCTCTACAAACAATGAAATAATGTTCAATTAAGTCTTCCTTAACAGTACAATTTTAGATATAAAATGAATGTTTCAAATCATCCGCCATATTTGCATAACTTTGACATAATAGAAAATCGATATAGTATGGTATAATACAAACATTAAAATATTAAATTCAAACAAATTTCATTTAGACCACTTTCATGGCTGAAACCACTAATAATTCTTAAATCTAATTTTACATAGTCCACCAATGTAAGTAATAATACAAAAACTTTGTGAAACTTGCTTCTTTCTCTCAGTTGTTATCAGGAATGCCATTGAACATTTTTTAACTAGATCACAATCCTCAAAGGGGTCGACGCGATATTTTGAAATAGGTCCACTTAATGAAAGTCCTAAAAGCCCATGAGCTGTTAGTTTTGCGTTCCCTCATGAGAACACTCAAGAAATATGAAAAAAAAAAAAAAGAAAAAACCGAGAAACTAGAAATTCCTTTCTTATGACTACTCTCTTTGTCTTTCTTTGTGGTATATTCTTGAGAAACTTCTCGTTCCTTCCATAACTGTAAGGTCTGGCTTGCCACACTTCTATTGAAATTATACTTACCAATCAATTGCTGCTGACGTTTACTATTGCTACTGGCTAACTTTGGGCTGCGCCTTACGAGAGTTGACATTTTCTGATAATCTAGTAGTCTGTGTATACGCTGATACGGCCTTCTAAGGCTATATTTTATTAGTTTTGTGTCAGGAATAATGCTTATATCGCCTTAAACTGCAGGAAGTTTTTCAAATCTACACCCACCAAGGTACAACATATTAAAGAGCTAATTCTCCATTTTGTTTTGACTACCATCGTCTATTATTGGTGTTACGTATTGAGTTGAGTAAAGTAAAGATGGCGGCTAATGCAGTTAGTGTTGATGAGCTCCCAGTGAAAAAGTGTAAAAAGTGTAATACTGTGCCAGTATCAGGGTTACAGTGTATAATCTGTGGAACGTTAATGCACCCGGGCTGTCTAAAATATTTTACAGATATTGTTAACCTTGACGAAAAGCACATAAAGTGTTGTGACGAGACAGAACAAAGCGATGTACTAGTAAGAAATGGTGGATTAGACGATTCAATGGATTCTAGAAACACAATCATTGTGGAACGAGCCGATGTGAAATCAAAAGATGAAGTAAT